>SRPY01000593.1:0-21311 GCA_018360145.1 Claviceps africana
TTTTCTTTTCTTTTCTTTTCTTTTCTTTTCTTTTCTTTTCTTTTCTTTTCTTTTCTTTTCTTTTCTTTTCTTTTCTTTTCTTTTCTTTTCTTTCCTTTTCTTTCCTTTCCCTTCCTTTGCTTTATTCTTTTTTTAACGGGGGGAAAGAATACACTCCAACTCCTAGGGAAAAAAAAAAAAAAAAAAAAAAAAAAAAAAAAAAAAAAAAAAAAAAAAAAAAAAAAAAAAAAAAAAAAAAAAACGGAGTAGACAGGGACAAGTCGATTTCTCGGAAAACATGCCAAACACTGGCGTCGTGGTCTAGATGGGGCTGAGCGGATCACGTAGCTAGACTCCATGCAAAAGTAGAAAAGTTTTGTATTGGTTCTTCACCTCCTTTTTTTTTTTCAAAAAAAAAAAATAGGAACGCAGTTGCTTTCTTTTCATTGTCTTTGTAAATATTACGCATGAGGACATTTCCAAACTAAAATAAAGGCGTCCCGGTCATCAGCTCCAAGCCAGACCAGCGCTGAGGTTCTGCAGATTAAGACCAGTTCCCGCAAATAGAGCAAAAGAGCAAAACGGTACAAAACAAATTCGAATTGCAATGACCTAGCTCATTATTAAATGTCGTGCCAGCAATGGCCGCGGACCAGTTCGACGCCGAGATTTTTTTTCCCAACCCATGTATTCTTGCACTCTATTTCCCACTTGCGGCCGTCGATACCAGGCTTTTTTCTGTCGTAGACACACTAATGAAGATGTTAGGCGTAAATGAAAAAAAAAAAAAAAAGGAGTTATTCTTTCCTTTCTTTATAAAGAAGAGGGGTGGAAACACGGCCCCCTGAGGACATGATGCGAGAAGCGGAAAAGAAAGAAAGAGAGTTGGAGGAAAGGGGGCCCGTAGAGGAAATAATAAGAAAAGAAATATTGTCTACAGTAGAAAGTTAAGTCCGTAACCAAACGTACCGAGTAGCCATCTAGACGGAAATTTGTCAGCAAGACCAAAAGAAAAAAGCAGGAAATCACGTTCGAGGATGGTGAGAGGGGAAAACGTACCCCAATGGGTAGGGGCGAACAAATTATTAGTCCAATAGTCACAGGTTGCTGAACTTAAATCCTTGATGTATGCGCCATCGTAGTAACAGACACAGTTTTTATGCCCGTTTGCCAGGACACTAGGGTTTTTTTTTGGTCAGCCTTAGGGACCTTTTCCCTCGCGACAGGGCACAGACGAAAGAAAGACAGTGGGTTGGGGAATCTCGGATAACGTACGCGGTGACGAGGGAGAAAACAACGATCAACTTCATTTTGTTTAATTTTGTTTTTTTGCAAGGGGAAAAGAAAAGGCCAAACTGTGAGGACTTGGGCCTGAGGCAAAAAAAAAAAAAAAAAAAAAAAAAAAAAAAAACAAACAAACAAACAAACAAACAAACAAACGTCCCGATGATGAGGAGTTGCAGGCTTGGAAAAAGGGGGATTCACTGACGAGGCGAGCAGGACGTGACTCGGGCGGGAGATTCTCTTTTATGCCAACTTTGGCCGACTGGCGAGGGGGGCACACAGCTAATCTCAGGTCCAGCGTCTCGGGGCAAAGCGGAGCGATAGAGGTGGCCATGCCTTGGGCGCAGGCGACGGCATGGCCGCGGATTTTCGAACCTGACGAGTATACAGTATGTAGAAAGGCTGCTCCCATTCGCCCCCATTCGCAGTTGGCGCACCTGAATCCGAGCGTAGCGTAGATGGGCGAGTCAAGGAGCGCAAAGGCAGGCCGGCCAGGGAGCGCACGTTCTCGCTTTGTCTTTTTGGGAAGCCACGTTCCAACGTGGCTCTCCATCTCTTGGATGCCGAGAGGGCTATGTTTACGCACCGACCCTCTTCAGCATCCAATTAAATAGAGGTAAAGATACTTGGTTCACACACTAATTTACACTATAATAGAAGCTTAACAGTACCTTTAGCTACAAAGCGCTACATCGCACGTCTCACAGCCTTAAAGGTATAGTAAAGTACTATTTATTTATTAAGTCTAAGGTATTATTAAAGATATAAAGGGTTTTATAGCTTACCCTCTTCTTTAATAGTAAGTTTTAGTTCCTTACTATATATAAAGAGAATATTAAGACTTTATTACTACTATTTAATAATACCTTAATAGAATATTCTTTACTATTAATTAATAGAGTTATATTTATAATAAGCTTTATTTTAATATAAAGTTCTTCTATAATTAATTACTTAGCTAAAAAGTTAGGTTTAATTTTAAAAATAAATATTATATTCTCTTCTCTTTATTATTTTACTTTACTAAATAGTTTATAAATAATATTTAAAAATCTAAATTAAACTTTAAAAGCTTTTAAAACTTAAATTCTAAAAGGTTATTAAATACTATATTAATTTTTAAAACTTTTAATAATAGCTATTTTATTAATTCTTTTTTATTAATCCTTTCCTTTAGTTTTTACTTTAATAAAAAAACCTTTAAAGTAATTAAAAGCTTTTTTTTATTAATATTCTTTTAAATATAATAAGTTAAGGTATTATATATATTTTATTTCTAATATTAATAGTTAAATTTATTAGCTTTTCTTTAATTAATAACTACTTAATTTATACTTTAAAGTGCCTTTTTAGTAATAAGCTATTATTATATACCTTTTAATTTATAACGCTTTTTAATATTTAAAGATAAATTTAAGCTTTAAAGGTATTAATTTTATAAATCTTTTTATTAGCTTAACTTTAAATACTTTAAAGTTAAAGTAAATATACCTTTTCTTTATTAATTTAAGCTTAGATTAAATAATATATTTTTATAAATCTATTTTACCTTTAAAATTATATTAAAGAAATCTTTATTTAAATTTAATAATCCTTTTTATTAAAAATACATTAATTTAATAATTTTATTAAAAAGTATTTTAAAAATATATATATATAAAGTAACTTTTAATTAATTTATAAAGTTATTTAAATTAAAGAGTTTAATAAAGTATTATATAGTATTACTTTAGTATTTTAGCTTAATTATTTTTTTATAATTTTTTTAATACTTTTATAGTATCTTTAAACTATTTTTATAAAATATTAAAATAGAAATCTTAAGTGTTAATAATATATAGTATTTTTATTTATTTTAATTAATATTAATACTAAATCTATACTTTATTAAAAAGAAAAGACTTAATTTAATTAATTTTAATTTAATTAAAGAGAAAGCTTTTAATATAAGATTTTAAATATATAGTAACCTTAAATTATTAAAGTTAAAACTTACTTAAATCCTTTTTATTATAAAAAAAGGGCTTATTAAGTTAAATAAAATTAATTTAAATAATACTTAAATAGTTTTACTTTAATAATTAAATAAAGAGCTTAAGTAGCTATTTATTATTTAAATCTTTAAGAAACCTTAGTATTATTTTTAATAGTTTAAAAGATTTTAATAGCTTTAATAGCTCTATTAGTTTATAAAGTAAATTAAAGTCTTTATTATTATTAAATAAATCTTTATTAAAGTAGTTTTAATATTAAAAACTACTTAAATATTATAATCTTTAGTAATTTTCTCTTTTATTCTTTATATATATAAAATAAAGGTTTTTTTTTATAAAAGTAAAGACTAAAAAACTATAAAGTACTTTTAAAGTAATATATAAAGAATTAGTTATAGCCTTTTAGTTAATTTTATTTAAAGTTTTAACTATATTTATAGATCTTTTAGCCTATATATATTTAAAGATATTCTTTATAATTAATTTAATAAAGTTATAAAACTTGTTAAGCTATACTTTAAAGTATTTATTTAAGTCTTTAAAGCTTAAATACTATTTAACTAAAAGATTAATAATTTATTCTTTTTATTAATATATTTATTAAGTTTAAAAGTTTATTTAGTTCTTAATATTTTATTTTATATTAAATAATTTCTTTTATAAAGCTTAAATAGCTATAGTATTTTAAGCTTATATTTATTATAAATAAATAATAGTAGCTTTTCTTTTAGTTTTATTTTTAATAAACTAAGTAATTTAAATATAAATATCCTTAATAAATTATTAAATAGCCTCTTTTATTTTCTATTATAGTTTATTTATATTTTTTTAATTAATTAAAATATTATTATTAATAGTATTAAATAGCTTTTAATATTAAATATATACCTTTTAATAATATTTTTTAATAGTTTTTAAGTTTTATTAATTATTTATTTAAATATTTTAAATTTAAAAGATAATTATTTTATAGGTTTCTTTTATTTAATAATTTAAATAAGAAATATTTATAAAAAAAATTAGTTTAATTTTAATTAAAAGTTTAAATATATTTTTTATAATTACTTTAAAATTAAAGAAACTATAAATAACTATTTAGCTATTATTAGCTTTAATTAAAGTCTTTTTAATAACTTTATTTAAAGTTACTTTAAAGAGATTAAAAGGAGCTATATTAATAAAAAGAAAGTAATAGTAATATAATTTAAAGAAATAATATTTTAAAGATAAGGAAAATAAAAGTTAGTTTAATAAATTAAAAATTTTTTAAATAATTTATTTAAAATTAATAAAGAAGTAGTTAAAAAAGAAGTAAAACTTTAAGCTTTATTTTATTAAAATAATAAGGTTATTATTATTTTATTAAGTATTATAAAGTAATATTATTTATTTATTAATTTAATTAAAAATTATTAATAAAGAGAAAGTATTTAAAGAAATATTTAAAAAAGTAAAGAAAGGTTATAAAGACTTTTATAAAGCTTTATTTATAAGTTTATAAAGGTATTAATAATATAAAGGAGGGAGAAGGATTTCTTTAAAGGGTTAAAGTATACTTTATTAAAATTCTTTTAATATAAAGTAAGGTAATAAAAGGAGCAGTATTTAATTATAAAGAAGGAAAAGTTAATTATTTATAATAAAGGCTAATTTATAAAGGGCTTAAAATATAAAGATTTAATTTAAATAATAATTAACTTTAGCTTACTTAAAGGGCTTAAAGGATTTTAAAGGTTTAAGTTTCCTTTAAAGGTCCTAAAAGCTGCGGAAATCTTATATATATAAGTTATAAGTAGGGATACCTAAGGTGGAAGGTACTTATTATATAGTGGTGCCTGGAGTTGGCCGAGCGCTACCCTTCGCGCGTGTGACAGGCACCAAGGGGATACTATTTTATAAGTACTAAAAGCACAAAGAGGTATCTCTTTTATACTGCGAAGGCTACATCTAAATAGCCCCCGCTTTTCTTTAGCTTCACGTAACCTCCAAGAACTTGCTAATGTGTCGGCCCAAGAAAGAACAACCCACGCAGAAAGGCTGTACAACCCCCAACGAATTGAAGGTATCGCGAAAATAGCGCAACCACAACCACGCAGCTAGAGTTATTGGAAATGTTCTCAATCGAATGTGGTTATGTTGATAAAATAGTCTGGAATCAAAAATATTAAGAAAGGTAAAAAAAAAAGGTTCACAATAAATCGCCCTCGGCGCGTATGCGCTAGAGGGAATGCCGCGGCAGCTACCGGGTCCAAGTCAATCGAACAAAATTGGCGACCATCAGAATTGATGGTTAACGGCTATGGCTATGAGAGCTACCTGAGGGCAGAAGACCTCTTTGTATCTTCTGATCAATTGATCCCTATTGTGTCAGAAGGCTATATCCCTCTGCAGCCACGATGACTCAATTCCCGACCGATCGTCTCCCTTCACACATTCCGCGTCACCATCCGGCCCGACACACTAAGTAGGCTATTTTATATATAAAAGTAAGTAGCGCTAGATACCTTCTTAATACTTCTAGTACCAGTAAAATTATACAAATTAATGTATATAGGAGGTACCTTTTATAACTTTATGTGATTCGACGCTGAAGTGGGTAAGTACGTAAATATAGCCTTCTCGGCATCAAAAAGACACCAAAAGAGTCTCTGTGACGTCGGACTCGTTTCGACTACAACCCGCCGCTGCTGCTTGCTCGCTCAGCCGATGGCCTGGGGCAACCAGAGGGGATCTCATTGAGTTGGAGGGGTCGCTGCTTCAGCGGCCGAGGCACAAGGGCGATCTTGTCAGATCATCGCAATGGTTTTCAAATCGTTCGCATTCGATATATACATCTTGTCCGCCACGACATCCCGAATGCCTGGGCCCACGAAGCAAGACACGCGTCGTGCGCCGCGCCCAAATTAAAAGGCCACCAAGAGCCAGCATGAAATCCAAAACAGAAGAATAGAAGCAAGATGACCAACTCCGGGCTTTCCAGACTGTAGAAAAATAGAAGCACAAAAAGGCATGAAAAAAAAAGGAAACGCAAGTCATCAGCCCCAGCAGTAGCTGTCGACGGCGGGGGCCCAGCCTTCATTGAGCGGATCATCCATTTTTTTACAAGCAAGTGTGAAATTATCTGAATCTATGCCACGACCCAGGCCTGGGTTGACACACTGGTTTGGAGCATTAGTGATTTGTCTCGGAGAAATAAAGGGGAAAGAAAGCCCGGGTGGGTGGTGTTTCTGCTTAGCGCATGAGAAGACGTACAGAGTAGCCATCTAAAGGAAGCTGGTTAGCAAGACCAAGAATAGACGTTTGGGGGGGGGGGGGGGGAGGAGACGCCGGGGGGCTGTGCGTGCAAAGTACATACCGAAATGTCCGTGGTGAGAGGTCCATTGGCTGATCCATTGTTTACACCCAAAATCGGTCAGATCCTTATCATGCTCGCCAAATCTGGTGCAAATGCATTTGTGATGGGCCACGGCGCTACACAATCGTTAGCCACGGGGTTTCGAGATGAGAAAGTGGGTGCGGGACTTGTTATACGTACGCAGTGACGAGAGTGAAGAGGACGGCGACCTTCATTTTCGAAGAAGACGAAGGGGAAGAGTGTATGAGAGATGGGAATGGGCGTTAAACGTCTTGAAAGTGAGGTTGGGTTCCTTGTGCTCGAGTGTGTAGGTTGTGGAGGGGATAGAGGCGACAGAGGGTTGATATCTTGCTTCTTATATGTGTAGTCGGAGAACAGTCTGTAGACCACCTGGGGTTTTTGAGAGTAGCTCAGCTGGGTTAGGGGGTTGTACCTCAGTTAACCTAAGAGGCTGATAAGTTATACATTATAATTCTATTAGCTATATAATTTTTTAGTGCCTATATATAGCCTACCTATACCTTACTATATTTCTAAAGCTACATTAAATTAAATTAATTATAAAAGCCCTTTATTAGGGGTATTTAATTTATAAAGGGAGCAATTAAAGGCTGTGTGCGATTGAAGCTGCGATTGAAGGCTGTGATTAAGGCATTAGGAAATAATGCAGCTAATAGAATTGTAATGCACAACCCACCGGCTTCCTAGGTTAACTAAGGTACGACCCCCTAACCCAGTTGAGCTACTCGCAAAAACTCTAGGTGAGCTGTAGACTCTCGGGGAAAGCATGTCAAGGGCAAGGCTCGGGATCCGGCACATAGACCCGAGATAGTCATTGAATCTGCAAGGTTGAGGTCTCTTGACGGGCCCGCCGTAGACAGCAGACCCAACAGGTCGGTCGTGGCGTCATTCGTGCTCGACGGCGCTGGACAAACGCACCGAGATGTCTTGGCTCGCGTGGGTTCCGTTTGAGGTCGCCGTATCCACGGCCAGATGAGCCGATACGACGGCGGGACAGCGTCATGACAGGCTTCCTGGTCCCCTGCTTCCTCGCTTCCCTGCTTCGATGCATTGTTTGACGAACGGGGGGATCTTGCATGCGGTGGTTGAATCGCAGCCGCATGACAACGAACTCGGGAACAGGCGTGCCGGATCGGCTAGGTGATCAGCACGTGGGCGAGAAGCCCGCGTGCGGTTCGTCGGCCGACTCGACAGCATATGAGGATTCAGGATTCGAGGATGATGATGCCCGCAGTGAGGGGCAGTTGGTGGGGGGGAAACGGAGGGGGGGAGAAAGGGGGAGGACGTTTGCACTGTGCATAGACAGTGTTTGCACAGCTCATTTCGCGAAGGGCCGGGTCGGGTATCCTTCCCCTGACTAAACACGTGCTCGGCTCATCTGATGACGATATCTGGCCCGTCGCGGCCTATCCCTTTGAGTGCGCGAAGGCGACAACGAGGTCACGGAACCCACACCTAGAGCAGTACGTAGAGTGACTTCTTCTTTCCGCGCTTTATCTACCTATATAAATTAATATAGTATGCTATACTAAAAGAATCTTAGCGACTTCTATTATTGTGTGTATCCCACAGTAAATTAAGTATCCCTTTCTTTAGCCTTACTGATTGGCTTATAAGCCCTTTCGGTACCTCGTTGGCGCCTTCGCGCAGCCAATGGGATAGCTGCTGGATCTGCGAAACAGGGTACAAGGCACCAGGATCGAATTGACATTCGGTAACCTGAACCCACCGTGGTCGGGCCAGGGCACACAGAGCGGGGCAATCCGGCCGCGGAATGTAAAATTTCACAGTAAACATGAACTGATTCACACTGTATTTTGTCCCATTTTACCCTCCAAAGCCTTCCGAGGCCAGTATAATCTAGGAGGCCTCTGTGAGTGTGCAAAGGCGCCAATAAGGTCACGGAACCCGCACCTAAAGCAGTATGTAGAGTGACTTATACTAGGAGAATCTTAGTGACTTCTTTTATCCTGTGTCTCCCACGATAAATTAAGTACCCCTTTCTTTAGCCTTGCTAATTAGCTTATAAGCCCTTTCGGTGCCTCGCTGGCGACCTACCTAGGTACCTAATCGGGAAGGCCTTGCTCCACTCTGGACCTGAGATTTGCTGGAACTCCGTCGGCCCAGCCAATGGCTGCCGAACATTTTCGCCCACAAAGCAGCCCCGCTCCTTCCAGAAGGTCGAGGATCCCTTGCAGGGCGGATTGCTGGCACAAAAATTCCAACCATCAAGGCACATTTTCCTCCTCTTGTTTGACCATGTGCGCCGCATCGCCCTTGCAAATGAGGTAGATGGCAAGGGCGCGGATACCCGAGTCGACCGAGGAAGCGAAGACGGAAGATTAAGTCCTGTATTCTATAGGCCTACGCCACATACAGTACGTCCGACAGTACGTCCGACAGTACGTCCGACAATACGTCCGACAGCACGTGCTTGTTATCACCTTGAACCTTGAACAGCGTAGGGCCAAAAACATCCGCCGGGGGGGGGAGGGGCATGACAAGTCACGAGTAATGATGTCAATTGGACAAGCTGAACACGTTCTTGTTTCTACGTCCTTGACTGGATGACGCGAAATGTCAAATTAAAGCCGGTGGGGGTTATCTTGGGCGAGCCCTTGGAATCTGGACCGATCGACTCGCGGCTGGAGTTGCGTGGCTGGACTGTTGTGGTTTGCCCATGGCGACAACTTGATGCCCGGCATCTAGTATAAAACTTGGAGTGTGGTCTCCCCCCTCAAGTTATGAGGACGTCGTCACACCATCACACCATCACCCTCATCACCCTCATCACCCTCATCTTCTTCATCACCCTCTTCTTCACAACATCAAGATCAAGGCCCAAGTCAAAGTCTGTTGTTCCATCATCCATCTCGTCCTCTTCCCGCAAACTCGCCCACCATGCTCTTCGCACCCGTCTTCGTTGCCCTGACTGCTTGGCAATCCTTCGCCGCCGCAGCCGCCATTGAAAAGGCTGAAAACGACACCGAGAGCACCTGCGCCTATCCTAGCCAGCTCGTCGCCTTGTCTCAGACGCTCGACCACCTCCAGCAGAAGGTGCCGGAGGGCGAGCGCATCGTCCTGCCACACATTCCCCTAGATAACTTGGCCCGGCCGTTTGAATGCGTGCACGATACCCTCCACGAGGTATACGTCGAGGCCGTCGACCGCCTCTCCAAGCAGCAGAACACGATGGAAGCTCTTGAAGCCCAGATCAATGCGTTCGAAGCCCAGATGAATCCGGACACACATCAGACCCGTGACCTGGTTGTTCTCGAGAAGCGAATCCGCGACTGTCAGGACATGAAGAGTCACGCATTCGGCTCGATAAAGCAGTATAGCTGCAACAGCGCCAGGAACCCGGACCAATGCAGAGTCTGCGCCAGCGCCATCTCAATCAACCTCGCGTTGGTCTGCGTCGCCTGCATATCCAAGTTGAACCGCGAGTCTAAATACTGCTGCGCTGCTGCCGTCTCTACCTTCTTCACCGGCTACACCCAGGTCTGCCTGTACAGGTAACAGCCCGACATGTTTGGGGACACGGGGGATGCACCATGAGAATTTTCTAGCCGGCGTTGTGATCATTTGTGTACGGGGTTCACGTTTCTTGCCCGCCTCTTCTAGCGTTATTTATTTTTTTAAAAAAAAATCATCTTTGTTTCAGCTGGAATTGAAAATCTGCCGTCTACAGGAAATCCCGTGCCCTCTTTTTTGTCGTGGGAAAATTCGGCTGTCGGACAGGCACATCGCCGCACCAGTCTGTAGACCACCTAGGGTTTTTACGAGTAGCTTAGCTAGGTTAGGGGGTTATACCTTAGTTTACCTAAGAGGCTAGTAAGTTATATATTAGAATTTTATTAACTATATAATTTTTCAATACCTATATTTAGCCTATATTTAGCTTATATATAGCTTATTTATACCTTACTATATTTTTAAAGCTATATTAAATTAAATTAACTATAAAAGCCTTTTATTAAAGGTATTTAATTTATAAAGAAAGTAATTAAAGGCTATATATAATTAAAGGCTATATATAATTAAAGGCTATATATAATTAAAGGCTATATATAATTAAAGGCTATATATAATTAAAGCTATAATTAAAGATTATAATTAAAATATTAAGAAACAATATAGCTAATAGAATTATAATATATAACCCACTGGCTTCCTAGGTTAACTGAGGTATAACCCCCTAACCCAGCTGAGCTACTCGCAAAAACCCTAGGTGAGCTGTAGACTCTCGCCGCATGTGCGACAACAAAACAATGACACGCATCATGTAGATGGAGCGACGGGAGATTGGAGCCAATCAAAAAGACGACGTGTGCGACCGCGTCTGAAAAGAATTTTCCTGCCGGGGCCCATATCCTTGCTGCCGCTCACACGCAACCCATTCCCCTGCTTCGTGTCGCGCCGCTGGTGGTGTGGAGCACGTCTCTCGGCCGCTAAGGACAGGGCTTTCCACCCTTGGACAACCAACACGTCCATGCATAGCCGTGCATGGGTGGGTACAATCTCTTCAATGCCGAGAAGGCTACATTTACGGAACAACTAAACACGCAGTAGTAGATTTTCGAACACGCAGTAGAAGCTAAGCCTAAAACAGAAGAAATACCCACTTATTGCCCAAAATCGCGGCCTTTAATCGCGGCCTTTAATCGCAACCTTTAATTATAACCTCTATAGGTATATTAGATACCCCTAATAGGGGGCTTTTAATAAATTTTAATTCAGTGTGGCCTTATATAATGCCGCGTGGCAGCGCGGCATATATAGCGAGGCACGTATGTTATTTGTTATTGCTGCTGCCGGGCGCGGGCGCGGTACTACTGCGTGTTTGAAAATCTACTACTGCGTGTTTAGTTATTCACATTTACGTATCGACCTACTTCAGCATCCAATCAAAGGAACTAAAGGTACCTTGCATACACATGAATTTAACCTAATTTTTAAGTACTCAAAGCATTAAAAAATATAAACGCTACTTACCTTTCTATATAAAACAGTAAGTTTAGTAAGTTCTTTAAGGTTATAAACAACGCATGTGAGATTAATGACTGACAACGTGGCTGTAAGAGCCATCTAGGGACAGGAGACCTCTTCATACTTTGATCAAATGATCCTCGTCGTGTCAGGGGGCTATATCCCTCTGCAGCCACGATGCCTCACATCCCGACCATATTCCGAGTCACCATTCAGCCCGACACAGTACATTATGGGAGCTATTAAATGGCACCCATGATGCGATAACTCGGCACCTATGCCGTGGCTGGGCGAGTGACCCCGCCGGTATTGGCCCCGCCCGCAAATTTTGCTTTAAGCTAGAATAGACCTAAAGGTAGCTTTCCATAGCTTCACGCATTTATCGATATGACGCATTATTCCGCATCTTTGAAGCCATTAATTAGGATTCAAGCATCCCAACGCATCACGAAGGATTAATTGACTAGTGGATTGCACAGCAAAATCATGATCGTGAGGAAATTGGAACAAAGCTAGCGGCAGGAATCGGATGTATTAGGCTCAGAGGGTTGCCAATAGCTTCAGTTTACAGCGTGAGCGATCGTAGAATTAAATAGACAATAATTACGTGGTTGCTATATAAATTACTATGGGTGGCCGGTCTCGCCTGTCTTAGCCACTTCTGTGCCATGACATAGGTGCCGAGTTATCAAATCATGGGTGCCATTTAATAGCTCCCTACATTATCCCTTTGGTGTTCTACGCGGGCCTGTAAACTCGTCAAACGCTTGCGGATCACACCTCCAACGAGGGGTAGAGTCAACCTTCACGTGAAGGGCCGACTCCGTCCAGGATGGTGGGTGTCGAAGGGGCGAGCGAAACCAAAGTACCCCCATCCACCATGCAGGACGTGCCGTATAGCCGATGAATCATTGTTCCAATGCATTTGGCTTTACAGAGGATCCGGGGGGATCTATTTCTCCAGGGTTTCGACGATACCTGATGCGCAGCACGCGGTGGGAACTCGTGCTCGAATCGGAACCTTCCTGAAACGAGACTCGTGTAACCGCCTTCTATAGGTGCCCCGGCTCATACGAGAAACGTCCAGAACAAGACATGGCATGGCAATCCGATCATTCCAACGGAATCGGTGCAGCCAGCGTTTCCGTTCCATGGTCTTCAAAGGAAAAAAATTTCTCAACTTTTAACGATATCCCTCAGCCCAAGACAGTATAGCATATTAAACCATAGTTTTAAGGGTGAATGGCGGTATCTTATGGACATGTTGTTTAACGGTGGGTTCCACGACCTCATGGACGCCATCGCATACCTGAAGGGATAAAATGCATGGGATACATAATCCCTGATCCTCATCTTAGCCCCAATTCTCGCCATGGCAAGTCAGAGCCTATTCCCCAGATTATAAATCTCATCATCTAGTACGTCAATTTCATGGGACTCTGTGGCACGTCCCCTGCGTAGACTGGTTTGATGGGTGAGACGAGATTTCTGGTGGTGGAGCAACCCGTGTGTTGGCACGCCCTCGTATTTTTTCCCAGCCTCCCGTGAGACTGGCACCATTGTGGTGGACCAAATGAAGCAAAAGTCATTTAATGTGCACGACACACGCAAAGGTGACCCAAAACATCGAACGCATGTAGAACATGTCAAAGTACAGGGTAAGCGAAGATCTCGCCACACGGCCTCGTGAAGAGGGATGGAAAAGAAAACATGCAAAAATGCGCCGGGAAGAAAAAAAAGAAAACGTACCGGTGCTCGGCTAGCACATCAACTCAACGTCAAGAGTCGGTACGCTCTGAGCGACCAGTCTGCCCAATGGCACGGGAGAAAGCCGTCGTTCCAGGGCAATCGTGTCACGGGACTTTTCGAGCCTGTCAAGCGCCAAGCCGCGGCTGGTGGAAGCTCCACTCCGAAATGCGTCCCACGTTCTTCGTCTCAATCAACCACACGCCCTTCTACCTCTTCTAATCCGCCCTCCCATCCACTCTCGCGCATTGCATCTAAAAGACAAAAAAAAAAGCACATGCCAACATGACGGCGCCCGCGCCAACCGTTCCTTCCCTCAAGGAATCCTTCATCAGCGCGCAGACAAATCTCCTGTCTCAACCCCTGGGCCCCTCACGAAGCTGGCGCCGAGCCAACGACGCCTCCAACCAGCCCATTCCGCCGCGCACCCTCGATGACATCCTCTTTACCCTCAACCAGACCATACAGCAGCACTGTCAACGCGTGTACCCTCCCCAAGCGAGCTTCAACGTCGCTGAACAAATCAGCAGCTCGTACCTGCGTGACGCCGAAGATCGAGTGAGGGGGCTCAAGGAGTCGGAGAGCACGATTGGAAGGGAGCTGGATTTTGGTACTCTTCTTTTCTTTTCTCTACTTTTTCTTCTTTTTTTTTCTCTCTCCTTCATTCCTCTCCCTTTAAGAGGAGCCAATCAAGCCATCAAGTGCCAAATTGCTGACAGCCCCCTCCCCTCTCAGTGGCGGATAATTCAATCGAAGCGCTTCCCACGTCGTGGCCGATCGAGAAGGATATTGACAATGATCCTGCTGCGGCGGAAGAATACGAAGCATTTGTGCAGAGGTTGACCGAATTGACGGAGCAGCGACGACAGCTGAGACTTCGGGTTCAGCAGTTGCGGAGGATCGAGACGGCTGTCAAGCCTCTTGCCGCGACGGAAGAAAACAACGTTCAAGACAACTTGATCACGAGAAAAGGTCCAGTCGAGCAGGAGCTGGAGACCATGCGCGCCCTACTGGAGCGTGTCATTGGCAAGGTGGCTGCATTGCCAGATGAACCCACGAATCAACGGTCACGCTCACGGAATGCGTCAACAGTGGATTTGGGAGACGTGACAAAGGCACGGAAGCGCAATCTTGATAGCTTTCTATCGGATCCTCGAGTTTTTCCGTCTTAAACACACAAGGTTCTATCTTGGGATTCGTCAGTCGACACAGCGACGTATCCAATGTTATCAGACGATCAGAGGTTGCAGAGCATCCTGCCGAGATACGTGTTCATCACTGTTCACGAAATATCCGGGACTCCCGATTTCTCGGAACACGTGCTGCGGAGTCCCCCATTTCAGACTCCACACTGCGTCGTGGTCAGCTCCCTGGACGACTTTGCTAGAGAACTGAATGGGGCTGTGGTCTTGGTGACTCGCCTCTTCCCAGCAAGTCTTGAACCACTCCGGCCCCTTGGAGCCAGGATCCCCAATCATGAAATCTGTCTGGCCCAGGAACAATTCGACGTTGAGACGCTGGTTCTTCGAGCGCAGTATCTCTGCCAGTCGGTGTATCAGCTCGTCGTAATCACCCCAGTCGCTCCATGCCGGCAATGAGTCGGCTCGTGCCAGTAGGAGCACGGCGTCCCGCGAAAGACCGTGGACAGCGCCTGAATATATGAATTTTATATTTCGAGGCTGCAACGCCTCTGCAAATGCTACTTCAGGATCCATCGGCGGAGCATCGGTGAAACCGCAGAGAACGCCGCCTAGACCGATGCTACTGGACATTATTGGGGCAGAGACGGTGCCGACAAGTGACGCCAGTTTGTTTGATTGCTGAATCAATGCCCGGGGGAGCGATTGAGCGATGGTTATTGTGCGGCACCCCGACCGTTCAGGGCGGATCCAGGGCGCGCCAATGCCAATGTACGGCCTGTCTGGATGCAAAATCTCGGGGTGGTGTAGCAAGAGATCAAGTGCGTACAATGTGCCGCCGCTCTGCGTGCCTATTGAAACATGACGAATCTCGAGGTGTCGAAGTAGCGCAATGATGGCATCTAGGCTTTGCCGTCAATGCCTTCTCGCCTGACTATATTATGACCCCTCCCCCGTTCACGTGTCTACATACCTCGCCAATATGAGATTCTGTGATGCACGTCCACGTCGGTTGTCTCCCCGAATCCCGGCCTGTCGGGATTGATGATGCGGATCCTGTGACGTTTGGCAAGAGCATCCAGGGATATATACATCATGCGGGATCCCAGCAGCGGGGCGAAGAAAAGGAAAGTCTAGACCATATACCATACATATCACGATGTCGAAAAACGAACCTCCTGGGGGAATGTGTGATAGTATGTCGATTGTCGATGGGCAGGTAGGAAACGAGGTAGGTAGGTAGTTGGGAAACACTACAAACACTACTAGCTACTTCCACTTGATTTTCCCCCAGTACTTGGCGAAGTACAGTAAGCACGTCGTCAGCAATGGTGGCGCCCGCTATCGGCGGCGAGGCTTGTTGGGAATGACGGTAATGGGGGGAATAGGCGGGCACGCATCGTGGAGCGTCAGGTGTCAGACGCAGATGGCATGAGCTGTATGTCTCTCAGCAATTAGCTGGTCAATACTCGGGCCGTGGAGAGGAATCAACATACAAGTGCACGATGGCCAACTGCAATGTCCTTGGCATATACCCTACCTAAAGTACTAGGTACCTAGCTACTACTTCATAAGTAGGATAAGTGGACATGTAGGCTGTACATATGCTGCAGCCCACGTGCGCAACGAATGAACGGGAGGCATGGTCGGCACTCCTTGGCAAGCAGGAGCCTCCTGGCCGGGCTCTTGCCTGTTCAGGATGCCGTGCCAGGCGTGCCAGCTGGCCAATCAATGAGGCGGCGAAGCGAAGCGAAGCGCACCTGTGCCTGTGCGTGCAGTCTGGTCTGGTCTGGTCTTTTGTCAATAGAGAACGAGCTGCTGCTGCGTCGACGCCGTGGTGAGCGGCGGAGATTGGCTGACCGGTGCCGCAACCTGCCCTGTGGCGGGTGGCGGGCAGCTGTGAGCTGAGCTGAGCGCGACCTCAGTTGCTGCCTCCCGCGACGGATCGTGGCTTCCTTCCTTTGCGAACACGACATCGAGCCTCAATGAGTCGAGCCAAGTGGCTTGCTGCTCGAAGCGGAAGGTGCACTGGGGCGTGCTGGTGCTGGAGGCAGGAGTCGCCGACGGAACCATCCCGCCTGCCTGCCCACGCGCACGCTTGCTCATTCGTCCGTCAGTTGTCAACGTGTCCGTCATCTCGTGCTTTTTCAACCTGCGAACCTGACGAGTCACGGCGTGTCCGTCATCCATCGTCCATCTGGAACTTTGGATCCCGCTTAACGGCACAGCGCAGCGTCCGGGCTCTGCCAGGCCTGGCGCGGATCGTGGACATTTGGGACTCTGGACTCGACTCTGAACTCTGGTCCCCTTTTCGCTTGCAGCCAGGCCAGGCCCTATTCAACATCGTCACAACCCGCTCCATGAGTCCATACTACTTGCTATCTGCACCTCGGCGCGCAAAGCACCAGAAGCTATTTCGGCCGTGCGTCTCTCGTGCAAGCTCCGCGCCCGGCTCTGGCGAGTCCGGAGGTCGGCATTCCATGCGTCCATCGCAAGAGGAGGCTTCGATGATGATGGATAATGTCGCGCGACTGGTCTACCTTCACACAACGCCATGCACATGCAAACATGCATGTTCGTGAATCGTGACTCCACACAAGCCTTCCCCCCTCCCCCCGCCCTACCAAGACATTCGATAAAATTTGGACGGTCTCAGCCCTCAGACCACTTGTGGGCAAAAAATTCGACTCCAGCTTGGACTCGAGTCCGACATGAAAGTCACTCACCTGCGGCACCTGCGGCATCTGCGGCATCTGTGGAGGTTCTCCTTGGAAGAACACCCTTACTCCGACCATGGCGCACGTCCACGGCCTATCCCGTCTTTTCGGACTCGCTTGCCGACGGCGCTATGTGGGCCACGAGATGCGGCTGCCACGATGTGTTCTGCCGAAGTGATTGTGGATGGCTTTTGCATTCGCAGCCATGTGGAAGTGACCACCTCCAAAAGGGTATCGGAACCACCCCTGCCCCCGGTCACGTATAAGGCCATGCGCTCGCCGGTCTTCGGGGACCTGACCGGTAGCAGCCAGGTGTTGGGACAAGTGTTCGTCGGCTTTGGCACTGTCGATTTTTTTTTCTCTGTTTTTTTTTCTCCCAAACAGCTGTCGATAGCTCGTTATTGCCTACCTGAAATTCGATGTTCTTCTTTGACCCTCGTTCAACTCTTGCAGCATCGGGTTTCTCTCACGCCCGGCTGAGGCCAGCTCTTCGCCTTGCTTAGACAATATCGAAAGATCTAGATTCGTTGCATGTAAGTTGAGCAGCGACTACGAATCTGTGAGGCAAGGCAGCAAAAAGCAGGGACACCGCACGTGGGGCCTGCAAGATGCTTTGATAATTTCTGGCCAAAACGATCAAAACAAAAGAAAGAAAAAAGGAAAGAAAGACGCATCCAAAATCTTCCTTGTTTAGAAAAGAGCGTCTCACGCCTGCGCCATACTATCAATATGGCTGTGCAAACAGCCCATGTTGTTCGTCGTACCGTTCATGACGAACAGACCGATAGACAAAAAGCCTTGCAGAATTACGAAAAGGAAGAATGGAGATCCTGGCCAAACGAAGGGGCTGTAGGTTATATGCCGTGCTCACTACCCATGTGTTGATCCTTTGAAACTGAAAACATGCTGACATGATAAAGTTTGATGGGCTTAGCGAGCATCGCGAACCCGTTCAGCTGCAAGTCCGAGGAAACATTCCGTCTTGGGCCGCCGGTACATTTTATAGAACGGGACCCGGTCAATCTGTCGTGGAGAACACGTCTAGGGGCACCCATCATGTGTCCCACTGGTTCGATGGTTTTGCGCAGGTGCATAAATTCGACCTCGCTCCGTCGGTCCACGACAAGACGAATTGCTCGGTGACTTATTCGTCTCGTTGTCAGTCCGAGGAATACATAAAGCTGGTCAGGAGAAAGGGGTGGCGCGCAGACCTCTCGTTTGGGCAGAGGAGTGATCCTTGCGTGGGATTGTTCGCCAAGTTTATGAGCCTCTTTGTCCCACGACAATTGAACAATAATGTCACCGTTTTGCCCAACGTACCTGGGTTGAAAGATGACCACTCTGGTCAAGGCCGTCCTCTGAAGGAACCCTCCAACGTGTACGCCTGCACGGACAATGCTACACTCCAAAAGCTGGACCCCAGGACGTTGGAGCCTCTGGGGAAAGCCACCCAGAAAAACTTGCATCCTGATCTCAGGGGCTCAATGTCATGCGCGCATGCCCAAAGGGACCTCGAAACCGGAGACCTCTTCAACTTCAACTTGGAGCCAGGCATGAAAGCCACGTATCGTATTTTTCGAGTCAATGCTGCATCAGGGACCGTGGACATTCTGGCCACCATCTCGGACAAGGAGCTGGCCCCTGCCTATATCCACAGCTTCTTCCTCACGGACAATCACGTTATTTTGTGCGTCCCGACATCCCACTACGGCTGGAACGGTCTCAAAGTCCTCTGGGAGCGCAACATCATCGAGTCCATCAAGCCCTTCAACAAGAGAGATGGGTGCAAGTGGCTGGTGGTCGACCGACGCCACGGAAGGGGAGTCGTCGCCCGATTTTCAACGCCCGCTTCGTTCTTCTTCCACACCGTCAACGCGTTCGAGGTGAGGACAAAGGACGAGAATGGAAATGAGGTGACGGAGTTCTGCATGGACTTCATCAAGTACGAAAACACAAACATCATGCGCATGTTGTACTACGACATTCTCATGGACCGCGATGGCGCCGCTGCCCGAGGTCTGGCAACGTGCGGCCTCGAGTCGGCGCAAATGTACCTCGTCCGCCACAAGTTCGCCATGCACAACTTTCCCCTGCAGCACGGCGACGGTGCGTACTCAGAACGCGCCAAGGAGGTGTTTTCGATCCCGGGGCCACATGCGGGAGAACTGCCAGCCATCAACCCGAGCCGAGCCGGCAAAGCCTACAGATATGTGTACGGGGTTGGCAACGGGGGAAGGGGCTTATTTATGGATTGCTTAGTGAAGACGGATCTGAAGACGCGGGAAGCTCTGATATGGAATGGGCCAGTTGGTCACACGCCCGGGGAGCCCATGTTCATACCACGACCAGGGGCCACTAGGGAAGACGACGGGGTGATTATGACGCTGGTTCTCGATGGTAGCGGACAGAAGTCGTATCTTTTGTGCTTGGATGCCAAGACGCTGGAGGAGCTGGGCCGGGCGGAGGCGGACTTCCCCATAGCGCTGGCTCTCCATGGATCGCGGACGCCGTTCGCAGAAGTGTAGAAATCATGGCAACACACCAAGACGAACGTGGTTGTTTCAGTCTGCGTGGAAAGGACGAACTGACCAAAGTAGATGGGATCTGCACGGACGCACGAGTCGGACGCAGGTTGGTGAATTGAGCACGATGCTGTATGATGCTGCCAGTGAATGGAGGGATGGAGGGATGGAGGGATGGAGGGATGGAGGGATGGATGGGTGGGTGGGACGGATGGGTGGGCGGGTGGGTGGTGGGATCAATGATGGATGCATAATCAATGAAGAAATAAAGTACACTACAAAGCCAGTCAAGGCAGCAATGGCCGACAGCCCGGTAGACACTGTACAAGGCGCCAAGCGAAGCCAGGCAAAGCTAGGCAAAGCCAGGTCGCAACTTGACCACGACGGGTCCATCACAGCTTGCTCGGAATCTCGCCACGAGGGCCGACGCCGTCGTCGCCCCCCCGGCGTAGGCGCTCCAGCCCGGCCCTCAGCTCCGGCAGCATGCCAGCCGCCGGGGGCCTCCCCGTATCGCGTTCGACGAGGACGTGGACGAAGTGGCAGACGGCCTTGACGCCCGGGAGGCCCCGCTCGAAGAGGCCGAGCTCGTAGGTGATGCTGGCGCGGCCGAGGCGGACGACGCGGAGGCCGACCTCTGCGACGGCGGGGTAGGCGATGGGGGAGAAGTAGTCTGTGGCGGTGTGGACGACGAGGAGTTGGTGCGGCGAAGTTGGGGGATGGAGACGGCAGTGGTGGATGAGGTAGGTGTTGACGGCCGAGTCGAAGCTGCGAGGTGAGTCTTGGGTCCGGAAGAGGAGTGGTGTTGTTGTTGTATGATTTTTTTTTTTTTGGAGGGGGTATTTACACATGTGTATTTATATATTTCTTTCCGCCCCGTGGACGTCGGCGCACTCACAGAAAGTTGTACACCGAGTTGTTGACGTGGTCGTACATGTCATTGTCGTTCCTGAAGGGCCGACGCGGCGGATCAGCCATGGGCGGCGGCGCCGGGACGGGACGGCACGGGACGGGACTCACCATCGGGTGCGGTAGTCGAGGAGGAAGGGGTAGTCGGCCCTCGTGCGGGACTTTTTGTCGGGCGAGGCCATTTGGTGGGTTTGGGATCTGTGGTGGATAGCGGGGGAGGGGGTTGAAGAAGAGAAAAGAAGGAGACGAAAAGCAAGAAAGGGAAGGGGGGGGGAAGGAAGGTGAGAGACGGGGTTCTAGGGGATTTGGCTGGGCTAGGCTGGCCTGGGCTGGGCGGACTCGGGTCGTTGACGGCGGCGCCGAGAACGAGGCAGGCCATGTCGTGGCCGGGCGCCGGGAGGGCTCGGGGGGGCCGACGCTGCCTGCACGTGTATATGCATGTAAGTATGTAAAAGTATATGTATGTACGCGCTTTCGCGCAAGCCAAGGTCAGCCGTCACTGCATGCACCCGGTGCAGGGCGACAGGTCAAGTCGGCCTGGCGGCGTGCCTGAGGCTAGAGGCTGGAGCGGCAGGTGTTCGTCGGCGCAGCGCGCGCAGCGACCAGCGTGTCATCCTGCACCGCTGCCGCGTCGCGCGCGCGCGCGTTTGTGGGCGTCT
>SRPY01000594.1:0-21210 GCA_018360145.1 Claviceps africana
AAAAAAAAAAAAAAAAAAAAAAAAAAAAACAGACACAACGGCAGCACTATAACAACTTCAAATGCCCCGTCACCTGGTCCACCAAGCTCTTGGGGCCAGGCCCGACGCCCAGGACGGTCAAGCTCCCCGGATCAATCTGCGTCCTGCCCGCATCCTGAATCACCTCGGCCGTGAGATGCAAATCCAGGGCCTTCCACCGCAGCTCCGTCAGCTCCTTCTCGCTCTTGACCTGGACGGCAATCTTGGCCTGGCCGTGCCTCTCCCAGCGCCGGAGCAGCTTGGCCTGCGGGCTGTCGGGGGAGGAGCGCACCATGGTCTTGTAGCAGGCGAGGGTGGCGTGGGAGCACTGGGCGGCGATTTTGCCTGCAGCACGACGAGGGATTAGCGAGAAAAGAGACGACGGGAGGTGAGCAAAAAAAAAAGAAAGAAAAGAAAAAAGAAGCAAGGAAGGTGTCCCCCAAAAGGGGGAGAAGGTGAAAAGTTTAGTCAGTCTGGGCCGGCGTACCCTTCGTCATGCCGAGATCTGTCCTGACCACCAGGACAAGCTTGCACTCCTCGTTTTCATCGCCGCTGCGGTCGTTGGTCGCGGCGGGGAGGGAGCTCCTCTCGATGAGGCCGCCGACGCGGGCTCTTGCCCTCAGGCCCTGCTTCGCGTCGGCGTCGTGGCCATTGGCCCAGTTGGGGGCGTGGTCGAGAATGGTGTCGTCTTCGTCAACGTCGCTCTCGTCGCTTTCGACGGGGTCGGTGAAGTTGCGGCGTCGTTCGTCGGCGAGCGCGGGGGAGATGAGGTATCCCCTTGTGGTGTAGAGGCCGAAGAGCCATCCTGTGATGAAGGTGGCGAGGGCCGTGGTCAGGATGATGCCCGTCTGGGTGCCTTGGTCGACAGCCATGGGGGCGCTGCTCGCCACGTCTCGGTGGCTAGGGGGAATCCGAGCAATGCCGTGGGTTTGGGGTCTGAGGGGCTGCGAGGGCGGGCGAAGAAAGGGCGATGAACAACGGACGGACGACACGGGGCTGGGGAAGAGACGCGACGACGACGGTGATGGTGGTGATGGTGCACATGCGCCTGGAGGTCTGGTGGGGGTGGGGATGGGGATGGGGAAGCTTTGGGAGCTCTCCGCCCCTCCAGGTCGACCGACTCGCCCCACGGCACGTCGTCGGCGGGCGCATCACGGCGAGGTTCATCGTCAAACGTCGTCGTTTGTCGTCGTTTCAAGAACAAACATCTCTCGCCCCGCTCCCGCCATGCGTGCCGACGGCCCCAATGCCCTCATCGTCGCCATATCCGGCTGCTCCTCGAGCGGCAAAACCACGCTCGCACGCCTCCTGCGCGACATTTTCCCGGGCACATTCATCCTCCACCAGGATGACTTTTACAGGCCCGAGAAGGAGTGCGTACAAATGGCTCTTGGGCGTCTCTTCCCCCCGCCCATGTCATGTTTTCTTCTTCTTCTTTTTTTTTTTTAGCTCAACGGATCATGGAGGAGTACAAGACAGATTCCGCCACTCCATCTACGCGTCTTTTTTTTTTGCGCGCTGACGGAAACAAAAAATACATACATGTAGGCTTCCGTCAAAGGACGGTCTCCTGGACTGGGACTGCGCCGGCGCAATAGACGTGCCCGCCATGGCCGACGCATTGTGCTACATTCGGCAGCATGCAGCATTTCCGGTAGGCAGCGGCCTTTTTTTTTTTTTTTTTTTTTTTTTTTTTTTTGGTTTTTTTGGTTCTGGGCTTGCTCGTGCATGGGGTCTGCCCATGATCGAGAACGAAAAAGAAAACAACAAAACAAAGCACAGCTAACCCCCATCCCAGCCAACCCTCCTCTCAAAAGAAGATCAAAACTCCCTCGGCAAATGCCCCGTCCCAGAAACCCTCATCGCCGCCCTCCGCTCCAAAGTCCACCAGGCCCTTCCCGCAACGCACCCCCTCCGGACCGGGACGCTCCGCCTGTGCATCCTCGACGGCTTCCTCCTGTACGCGCCGTCCATGGCCGCCATCCACCCCCACCTGGACGTCAAGTTCTTCGTCAGGACGTCGCGCGCCCGCGCCAAGGCCCGCCGCGAGGCCCGCGACGGCTACGTCACCGTCGAGGGCTTCTGGACGGACCCGCCCGGGTACGTGGACAGGATCGTGTGGCCAAACTACGTCGAGGGGCATGCCTGGATGTTCGAGGGGGGCGACGTGGAGGGTTCGTACGACGAGCGCGTCCTGCGGCGGGAGGGCATCGAGGTGGTGAGGGGGGTGGGTGTGGATTGTGACTTGGACGTGGTGCTGCCGTGGATGGTCGACGCGCTGATGGACGAGGTCGAGAAGCATGGGGGGGGGATGGACGGGGAGAAGGGGAGCCGAGAAGCCGCGGACGTGGATGTGGACGTGGACGGATAGAAGGGCGCGTTTGGACATCTCTGTGTGGAATCCCAGGACGGCATCTCGGAGGGTTGTGAAGAAGGTGCTGTGCTGTGCTTGCCGATCCAGATTACTAGGTAAAATTTGACATCTTTGTCCTATTCAAACACAACTAATAAAAAAAAAAAGAAGAAGAAGAAGAAGAAGAAGAAAAGCGACGCTCACGTAGAGGCAGAGGGGAAAACCTCGTTTCCGACCACCTCCCCTACCTCTTATTTCTTCTGATTCCCGTCCATCATGCGTACCGCCGCATCCGCAGCCTTAATCTTGACCTCCTCTCTGCTCACGCCGTCAAAGACCTCGGCCACAACGTTGGAGCCAATCGACACGCGGCACGAGAACCGCGTCTCGCCATCCGCCCCCTTTTTCTGCGCGTCGAGCTTGTACGTGACCGTCTGCGCCACGGCGTACTTGCCCAGCAGCTCCTTGGGATGCTGCACCTGGACGCCGTCCCGGATCAGGCGGTCCAGGTACGACAGCACCCCGAGCCTGGCCAGGAGCGCCTCGCACTCCTGCACGGAGCCCGAGTCCACCCAGACGGCCCCCAGCAGCGCCTCCATCAAGTCCGAGTAGAACTTGGGCGCCTGCATGCGCGCGAGGAGCGCCCAGGGGTAGTACGCGCCGTCGACCAAGGCGGACAGGACGTCGGCGCGGACCGCCGCGAAGCGCCTCTCGAGGGCCGCCTGCTCGACCGCGATGGACTCGGACGAGTGCCTCATGAAGTTCCACAGCGCCAGCGGCGGCCCGGCTTCCTGCTCGAGAACCTCGGCCTCGGCCGTCACCACCGTCTCCGTCCGCGGCCGGCTGTGGTGCAGGCACAGGAAGGCCAGGAAGTCGCCGTTGACCATGGCCGTCTTGAAGATGTGCATCTGGTGATGCGCCAGCGGCGGCGTGCGCGCGTACAGCCTCCGGACGATCACGTAGTCGAGGACGGCATCCCCCAGGAACTCGAGGTGCTCGTAGGACCGTGTGTCGTGGTTGAACAGGCACGAAGGGTGCGTCAGGGCCTCGACCAGCAGCGACTTCTTGCCGAAGCGGTATCCAACCAGCTCCTCGAGCCGGTCCAGCTCCGGCGACGCCACGACCCTGTCGCGGGCCCGTTCGTAGAAAAAGTCCCGGCTGGCCGTGACGTCTTGCCACCGGATCTCGTTGACGAAGACGGATATGCACGCCTGCGCCTTGGCCGTGCCCCCGTCAATGTACGACGCGCCGATGAGCGCCTCCGTCACGTCCGCCAGCGTCTTGGTGGACATCTTGCGGGGCGGCCTCGCGGCCGTCGAGTCCGTGTCGTAGTTGGCCAGGTACAGCGGCCGCCATCTGTGGCCGGTGAACGTCTTTGTGAGGATGAACTTGGCGAGCCCCGAGTCGACGGCTGCTCTGGAGAGCCGCGAGTTGCTCACGATCCGGTCCTTGAAGAACGACAGATAGCCCTCGGGCCAGTCGGGTTGAATGGCCGAGACTTGGATCGCCGTCAGGTACTTCAGTACGGAGTCACCGAGAAACTCGAGCCGCTCGTAGTTGACCGGCTCTTCGGCATTGCCGGAGCTGATCGCTGCTCTGACCAGGTCTAGTCTCGTCAGCTGGACCCCTCTCAGCAGCGTCTCCGAAAGCTCCTTCACGATCATCATCACCTCCATCTCGTGAATGAGGGAGGGGATGAGCATGCCCAGCCTGGCGAATTTTATGGGCACAGTGTCCACTCTTGCCCAGGGAAGGGGAAGCACGTGCGGGTATAGCTTCTTCGTCGTCGTCGTCGCCGCCGTCGCCGACGTTTCGTTCACAGGGTGGAGGAAGTCGGTCCGCCTTGTCCACTTCTTAACAATCAGATAAGGTACATCCTCGGGGGCGAGATCGTAGTCGCGCATCCCATTTTGGATCTGTTCGACCGGGGGCTTGTTCGAGACCAGATTCAAGTAATGATACGGCATGCGCACTCCATCCCGTATCAGATAGTCGCGGCCGGTCATGACCTCGTCGTTCACGTCAAACGCCCGACCTCCAATGTCCTCCAGGGACATGTTGGTGCCCCTGGCACTTATCTTGATGACGTGGCTCCGTTCCTCGACCCTCCAGCGATGACCGAAATGGAGTGCCAGCAGGCTGGAGGTGTGATCCGGCAACCCAGCGGCTTCCGCGGCCGAAATAGGTCGACGCGAATCGCATACAATTCGGCCACCGTCTTCTTCAAGGCTCAAATATGTCCGGATAGGCTGCCACTGGTCAAGCTGGCTCGGGAGCACGACGTCGATCGTGGTCTCGCCAAAGTGCTCCGTGTCGTGAAACGTCAGCGAGTAGAGCCAAAGCTGGTCGACTTGCTTCCACGCGCCGGCCACGGCCGGCCAGGGATCCAATAGCGCCTCGGCCTCGACTTCGGAGGTCCTCTCTTCGACTCCCTGGATGTCCTCGTACTTGAACGGCAGGAGATGCTCGTTAACCATTCCGGCCTCGTAGAGGGCGCGGTAGGCCTCAAAGGCGGCTTCCTTTGTCGCGTTTCTCTCCGACAGCCACCGAAGCTTACCGTCGACGACCCTGAGCCTGGTGGGGACGAAGGAAGGAAGCAGGACCGAGGCGCTCAAGGTGGGTGGTGTGGATTCCTCGTGCCTGTGAATGATATAATCAGGCCGGCTGTCGATGAACTCCCCCGCCGAGAGCACCCTGCAAAAGTGCTCTAGATGGGGCTTGGCGTTGTCAAAGTCAAGTCTCGCGCCCGTGGACTCGACCCGGAAGAAGGTCGGACAGGTCGCCTCCGACTCCTCGAGCTGCCGAAGATGCGTGATTTCTCTCTGCGTGTCCTGGTACACGACCTTCATGTCCTCCTCCAAGGCCTCCCACCGGGCAATGACGGGTGAGGAATGCTCGCTCATGAGGAGCAGCGTAGAGTCCTTCATCCGGGCCCTGCCGCGGCGCTGCACAAATGACTTGGGTGTGCCGGGATGATCGAAGCATACAACCATGTTGCAGGCCGGCACGTCAATGCCCTCCTCCAGCACCGAGGTGGCGATGAGAATGTTGATTTTGCCGGACCTGAAGTCCTCAAGCGCAGTTGGGCTCCAGTCCCCGGGGGGTTCGTACAGCGCATTTCGCTTGATTTGATAATTGCTCGAGCCGACAATCGACCCGATCCGGTGCTTCTCCACGATTCGAGGACACGAGCCGAGCAAGTCACATAGCACGCCGACCGTGGCCCGTTCTGTGGCGAAGATGATGCAGACAATCGGTTCATCGATGGCGGCGAGCTCCTTTATCAGCGCACTTGCCTTGTCCGAGATCTCATCTCCGTTTTGGGGCATGCGAGGCGGTCGCCCAGGCGAGACCCGACGCAGAAAGTCTGCCACGTACTGCCTCTCGCTATCAATCCAGTTCTCAAAGAGCTTTTCTTCGTCATTGGCGAGGCGCTCAAGAAACGAGGTGGCGGACTTCCAAATATAGAAATCAGCCGCCCACGATCCAAGCTGCTGCGCAATCTCGACCGAGCGATTTCGAAGGCCTCTGATCTGGTTCTGCGCAAACGTGTCGTACTTCTCAATGGCTCTTATGAAAGCACGGTGATTTCGTTCCGTGGGATCCTTCTGAAGTCTCAGAATATAGGGGTCTTTGGTTATGTCGAGACGCTGAAACTCATCCTGTAGTCGTCGCATCAGAGGTGTGTAGAGGACGTCAACTGGTGCGCTGTAAAGGATGCTACGGATCTGTGGTCGCTTGACGCACTTGAACAGGTCGTCCCGATGCAATGTTGGCGTGACGCATTTCCCGTCAAGCGTGGCCTCCAGAATGTTGATGTTGTCAATATCTTCCGTCATGCTCGGTGTTGCGGTGATGCCGAGGATGGACGGGACCGGGAGGCTCATGTCCTTGGATCGATGGTAGAAATCCTTCATGATCTTAGTACCCGGGTGTCTTCCAGAGCAATTGTGAGCTGCCATGAAAAGTAAGCAATGCAAGCACCTCCCCTTCAAATTATGGAAAAAAAAAGGGGGGGGGGGGAGTTCGGGGGGAAGGAAGGGGTTGAGTTCAGACCTTCGTCAAAGACAATGAGAGAAAGACGGTCCATCTTGATGAAGCTATGGCATAACGCGTCGTGCAGGACTTGGTACGTAGAGACGACTATGCGCACGTCGCGCAATACGGTTTTCCACGTAGCCGCCGACCAGGTCTCGAGGTTTTCTTGCCCAGTGATCAGCTTCATGGACACTGCGGGAACCTGAAGTTTGATGACGTGGAATTGTTGGCTGCACAAGGCAACAGTTGGTGCAAGAAACCATATAATCTGGATAGGAGTCGTTGGTCAGTGGTGTTTCATGAAACTAAGCCTTTTCTCCCTCTCCCTCTCCCTCTCCCTCTCCCTCTCTCTCTTTTTTTTCTTGTTTCTGTTTTCCCTCCTTTTCATGAAAAACATACCTTATCAGGGCCAGACATTTCCAGCTCGGCCTTTATGCGTAGCACGGCGCTGCACGGCACATCAGACTGTGTTCGTCCTCAACAAAGAGGTTTTTGTGGCAGTGGCAAGAGGCGGACATCTCTTCTTGACTTACACATGCGTCTTGCCGCTTCCTGTATCCATCTACGTGGTGCGTCAACACAGCCGTCTTGGGGAGAGAAAAAAAGACACGGCAGCATTCTCATTTATGTGTAGCGTAGAATCTTACCACAATAATAGCATTGTGCTTCAGGCTCTGATCCAGCATCTCCAGCTGATAAGCTCGAGTGAACATCGCTGCGGGAGCGTCGCCATGGCAGCTCATTCTCGCAGAGCAATCGGGGGATGTCTCGGTCACGTCGATGGCGCTGTCACTAGCTGTAGGAACACTGACGGAGGGAAGAGCCAAGGCGATTTGGGATATCGCGGCCACCTTGTACGGTACAGGGAGGCAATAGGGCTATGCTCAGGAACTGTTATTGCTTGCCTCTCTCTCTCTTACCTATATATATTTTCTTTCTTTCTTTCTTTCTTTCTTTTTTTCTTTCTTTTTTTCTTTCTTTCTTTTGTTCTTTCTTTTGTTCTTTCTTTGTTTTGTTCTTTGTTTTGTTCTTTCTTTCTTTCTCTCTTTCTCTCTCTCACTCTCACTCTCACTCTCTCACTCTCTTTATCTCTGCACTCTGTCTGTCTGTCTTTTCCTTTCTTCAAGGGGACTAGAAAAAAAAGAAAAGAAAAGAAAAGAAAAAAAAGCTCGTGAGTCGTGGACCGTGGCGGCATTGAACTGCGAAAAGAGTCTTGCCCACGTACACGCCACGTTCAATGCCGCCACGGCCCACGACTCGCGAGCATATGGCTTTGCACGATGATACGTGTCCGTGGAAGCCTCGGCCTGATCCCAGGCAGCGGCCTCAACCGGATACATTCCATGTTTCAAAGCACCGTGCACACAGTTGACGGCGGCCCGTGACAACGAGAAAGAAAAAAAAAAGGACGGGCGTAGCAAGAAGCAAAGACGTGGGGAAAAGGAGGCGCCTCCTCGGGCACAGAGTGACTCACGATGAACCTGGACGGCCCGTCCCGACACACAAGCAATCCTTCCGAGCCAGAGCCGCGAGACGGCCTGCGTAGAGTTGCCGTGGATATCCGGCTCGTGCCGCCAGCGGCCGGGGCTGCAGAGCTAGAGGGCAAAGACGGCCTTGTCGAGGCACATGGATGTTGGTTGTTGACGATGGCGAACCTGCGACAGGAGACGGATGTTGGGAAGATGCGTCTGGGGCGGAGAGACGACGGCCAGGGCATGGCCATACATTTTGCCAACGACGCCGGCCACCACACCGGGCTACTCAGCGCTGCATGGCAGAATCGCGCGGAATCCCGGCTGTGAGATGTGAGCCGTGAATGAATGGTGGGGCGGGCAGGAAAGAATTGTTTCCCTGTAGCTGCATGCCAGGGGACGGTTCCCGCGCTCCGCCCACGGCGTCGATGCGCCGTCGACGCGGTGCCGCGTGTCTGCTGCCGGTCCAGAGCTCATCAAACGGATGCAGCAACGGGTCGTCGAGATGTCCCAAGTGCCAACTCGACTCGATCCGATGAAGGTCGATTCTCGAGGCTGGATGTGGAATGCCGGCGGCGGCTGGACGTTGGGACCTTGGAACCTTGGAACCTTGGGTGGGGCCCTGCGGAGCTGTGCTGCCTGCCTGCCTCCTCCACCGCCAGACGGACATGATGACTGGCTGGCTGGATCCAAAGAGCCAACCAGACTCCACTCCCTCCACTCCTCATTGCTCCGATCCCTCCAGCTCTTCACCACTTTTCTCGCCCGACGGCTCACATGGTCAATCAAGTATTGGACCAAGAATCCCTCCGTCGTCCGCCTTCCTTCCATGGCTCTTTACGCCGCCGGATTCAACGCCTGGAACCAGCTGCAATTCGACAACGATCCGGCCCACGGCGAGGATCCCCCCGATGTCCTCGCATTCGCAAAGGTCCTGACAGACGACGCCCTCCAGAGGCCACGCGCGGGCTTGCATTACACACTCGGTACGCACCACCATCGCCCTCGCCAACCCCCTCCTTGGCTCCAACGCGTCCTTCTCCCCCGCAGATCGTCTTCAACCTCGGACGACAATGCTGCCGTCCCCGACGTCCATCCTGCTGCGTTTCCGCTCTCGTCTCTGCTCCGTACTCTGAGCTCACGCCGTCGGTGCAACACTCAACAGTGCGCGGACAGTTAGGCCGTCATGTCGCGGGCGCCGGCTTCGCGACGGGGACCGCGCCGGACCTCGACCACGTGGACACGACTTTCGTGGCAGGAAATGGCCTGACTCTGACGGTGCAGCCGGACGAGACCCCGACTGGACTCCAAGCGGGGCCCAGCAGAGCGCCTCGTCAGGTCGGCATCCTCAAGTATGAATCGTACGAGGACTGCAAAGCCGGCCGCGGGCCCGTTGCGCTTCCGTGCAAAGAGCCAGTCCGCGAGGTGGCTGCCTACGAGGCTGGTTTCGTAGTTCTCTTCCAGGACGGCACCGTCGCAACGCTCGGCGACGCCCGTTATCAGGAATGCCTCGCTCGAGACGTGACGCAGCAATCGTAAGCCGGCCCTGCTTTTCGTACCGGGATGCCACTATATAGACCCGAGGTCCGCTGATGTCGCATTGTCAGTGCAGCGGGCAGATTGGAGCTGGTGCCGGATCTGACGAGTCTTGGCGATCCAGTCAAGCATGTTTGTGCCAATGGCTACGTTCTCGCCGCCCTTACCGAAAGTGGCAGTGTCTACATTTGGGGCCGCAAGTCCCTTGGAGCGCATGGGCAAGGCGCTGGTTTTTTAGAAGAGCTGGGCGCCATTCCCAACTACTGCGAAGTTGGCGGGGGCCTGGATGTGCAGGATTTTGCGCTGGGGGACTGTCATGCAATAGCCTTGACGACTGGCGGCGACGTCTACGTCATCGGAGCGAATCGCAATGGTCAGCTCGGCTTGGGACAGGGGAGAGACCATGTGGCCCGGGAGTGGACTTGCGTCAACTTAAACCTGCCGACAAGTCACCATGTTGTGGCCGTGGCGGCAGGACCTAGATCTTCGTTTATTGTCACGGCTCGCAAATAACGCGCACGTATGGCGAGGGACGCGCGTTACGACTTGATGCCACCCAAGAGCAGAGATTAGGCTTGAAAAGAAGGAGCTCGAATGGCTCCTTGCGTCGATTGTGGATTTCTAATTTTTTTTTTCTTAAACGGGAGACTTTTCTCCTTCAAAAAAAAAAAAGAAAGAAAGAAAGAAAGCCTGCAACATCCACACATCATAGACTCGTTAGATAATCCTCAATCTCCTGTGGTGTGAGCTTTCTGAACCGAGGACCAGTGGCTCCCTCAACACCCTCCAGTCCAAGCAGATGTTCCGCTGGGGGCCCGACAATACCTGTAAAACAAACAAACATTTGTCAGAATTCAAAACAGTTGGCTGGGCAAGCACAAGTTGCTCTGGAGAGTACCATACCGATTTCGATTGAGTCGCCATTCATCTCGCCTTCAATGTTGTCCTTCAGGGTCAACAAAGCAATATGGATAGCGTCTTCCAGTTCAAGTTCCTCAGAGTATCTCTTTTCCAAGAAAGTCTTGGCTTTGGTTGCACTCTTCCCGATGGCAGTAGCTTTCCACGGGAAGTAACTGCCAGTGGGGTCGACTTGGTACAGCATGGGTCCTCCTTTATGGATGCCGCCCGTCTTGGCCGAGGGCTTCTTCTCGCCGCCTTGGGCAGCAGAAACGTCTTCGTCGGGTTCGATTCCATCATCCCAGCCAGCAATCAGCATGCTCACACCATAGGGCCGGACACCTGCCGACTGGGTTGCCTCTTGCATCACCCTCGCGACGTCCTGCACCAGTATTCTGGTGGGCGGGTATTCGTTATAGATTCTCTTGTAGCCAGTGTGAGAGACCTTGCGTGCTCGGTCCACTAGGACTCGGTAGTCGGGACCCATGCCGGAATACACAGTTCCGATGTTCGGTGTGATGTTGCTAATCTTGGCCACGGTGCTTTGGTCAGCGAGGGGGGAGGATGACTTCTTTTCGGTGGCAAGGACGATGCCATTGGTAGCTATTTCGTGTTAGTTTGTGTTGGATGAAAAGTTGCCCGTGATGAACAGTGCCTCAGCTCTGGCTGCATGCACGCATGCCCACATACCTTTGATGCCGAGAGCCGTAATTCCCTGGTTGACCGCGTTCAAAGCATATTCTGCATGACACGTAGATTAGCACCTTGCCGAGATTTCGTCTGCCTTGAAGCATGCCATGTGCGGCGCCATAAGAGAATTCCGGCTACAAGCTCAGGGGGCTCTCGCACCAATCTGCACAAGCTTCCCGCTGCACCGTCATCGTTAGCCAAGCTCACCAGCAAGTTCCTGGCTGGAGGCCGAAGGGAGTGACATCAGCATGACTGTTGCTTACCTGGGGGAGAAGGTCGTGAGGGAGAAGGAATATCGATCTGCCATGGCTGCAGCGACTCCGTGACAATGGAAGAGGGGGAACAAGCTGTGGTTTCGGGTCAAGAGGATGACGAGCCGAGGGCGACGGAGGTGAGGTCAAACAGAATAGCGGCGGTTGAGCTTGTAACGTTTCCACCGACTCAGTTGCCTGGTTTGTCCGTCGTCCAGGACTCCAGGACTCGCAGGGCTCCAGGGCTCCAGGGCTCCAGGCACAGCGAAGCTGCGCGTCCAAGCTGGCCCCGGCGGTGCCAATAGCTCCCCCAATCACGCGGATGCACGCCCCAGCCGGCGTCAAGGTTTGGCCGGGCTCCGAAAAGCCACACGAGCCGAGCAGAGGCAGCAGCACCGCCTCCACTGAGCCTTCCCACCTTCCCAGTTGACCTGTGACAGACTTTTCCCAAGGCTCCTTTCACTTCTGTCTGCTAGAATCATCCACCTGGCCTTTTCGCATTGCGTTTCCGTGCTCCGCCACCACCTTACCTCGCCTTGTCTCTTGCCTCTTGTCTCTCGGCAACAATGACATGGCTCATACTCCTGATCGGAGGGTGAACTTCTCTGACAGCTCTCTCCACGTGCTCACCCATTCTTTCCACGCAGTGGCTATTGTTCCGCTGCCTCTGGCGCGGCCTTTCAAGCTTTTATTGCTGGGAGCATAGCATGTCTGGTGGCATCGCAAGCGAGTCGAGTGAGTAATTGGTTGATTTGCCACACCCATCTCGACACGAGTTTTTACTCCGCTCTCTTCTTTTTCCAGCGAAGAAACAACAAAGACTGGAGTCGCTTGTGGTACTTTTTCTTTTTTTTTTCTTTTTTCAGTTTCCCTTTTCGGTTTCCCCGAACACGATGCAGTCCGACATCGACGCCGGATATTCTGGCGCTCAGTTCGAGCGTCGGCGTACGCCTTACTCTGCGTCGGGGCTCTCGGCCGGACGTGCCGAAACTTGCTCTCGCCCAGAGCCAGCGTCAGCATCAGCACCTGAACATTCCGAACCGCGTTCCAACACGAGCAAGGAGGATTCGCTACCGAGGAATCAACCTCGGCCCAATCAGCGTCGATACAGACCGAGGACATGTCGTATCTGCTTGGAGACGGAAAATCCGAAATTCAACTCCGACATATCCAGCACGTTGGGTATTTCTACGACATCGTCTCGCCCCGTGTACGAATCCGACGATCCTGAACTTGGCCGCTTATTATCGCCCTGCAAGTGCAAAGGCTCATCGAAATACGTTCATGAGGGCTGTTTGGACGCTTGGCGCCGGACGACTCCTACAGCAACAAGAAACTTTTGGCAGTGCCCAACCTGTAAATTCAATTATCGACTGGCCAGGTTGCATTGGGCGACGATGCTGGGCAGCAAATGGGCGCAAATTGCGTTGACAGTGGCTGTCTTCATCGTCAGTCTCTTCATCCTCGGCTTCATTGCGGATCCCATACTAGACCTATGGTTTGATCCTGTAGGGTCGATAGCAGACACCGTGTCCAGCGTCGTGTCGGATCCCGACGCTGTCCGGCCTCCTCCCTATCAAGAACCAACCACCTGGTTGGAACATTTCACCAAGGGTTTCTTCTCGCTTGGCCTGATTGGCGCAATCAAATCCTTTCTCGCCATGGGTCCGTGGCACTGGATTAACTTTCGATCCGGCGGCCTTTTTGGTTCCGGCAGGAGAGGCGGCACAGTTAGAAGCAGGGCGGAGAGTTTCAGCCTGTTGTTTGTGGCGATTGGCGCCTTTACGTTCATGATGGCACTGTGGCGATTTGTCAAGGCCATGAGCGCGAGAGTGCTTACGGAAGTCAGCAACAAAGTTATGGACGTTGGCGATGACGATGATGACGACGACGACGTCGACGACGATGATGACCACTGAATGATGGCTTCCCACCCCTGGTGAGGGAAATTGACAGAATGAGAAAAATAGGTAGTCGCAGCGTACGAATTTGAAGTCTAGCGCTCAACACAGTATATTGTGGGGTGCTGCTGTGTTTCTTTTTCTCCCCCCCCCCCCTTTCCGCTCTGATATGCCGTGTCTGGCTTGCACACTCTTAAGTTGTCTTGAATCTTGCTCTTCCATGTCAAGCCAACTAGTCTGTGTGCATATATCTAGCCTCTACCCCATAACCTCTTGAGCCCAAACCGTTTTGGTTGCATGTGCTCGCCGGTTCGGGTATGATACCGTCAGTGGCATCTGATTTCCAGCGCAGATACTGTTTTAGTGTCGATGCCTTTTTTCCAAGCACCTGCAACGTACTCTGTGTATAAAATTCGTGAGTGGGTGCTTGATGATGCACTGATATATACCTATGTACTTAGTATGTATATACCAACTTAATGTATGTATATACCTACATACATATGTATGTTTCCTTGCGCCTATAAGTATGCTATGTCAACACGTATAGGGAAGTATGTGCGTGGAAGCCCTTTTCTGGGTGACTGAATGTGTACACCAAGGCCAGGTACTTTCGAAGATTTGGCCATGTAAATCTTGGTGCAAGAGGGTTTGTACGCAGAATATTTGCCGTCTGCAGGGACGGAGGAAGCAGCGGCAAGACGGCGCAAACAGAGTCAGGCCGCGTCTGGTAGGAATTTTGGTTGTCGCGGGGGCCAGGCCAGTTTGTTGGATTCGTGGTTGGCCCAGATTCGACAGGGTCACCCAACCAAGCCCGGTGTGGTGTGGCGGGCCGGCGGCACATGCTAGTACGTTCTGGATGGAAGGGAAGGGTGGCTCCTCGAGTGGGAAACATGGAAACAAACCACTCGATGCCAGCAAAGCCAGCAAAGCCAGCAAAGCCAGCAAAGCCAGCAAAAACCATATGCACGTCCCGTCCCGTCTCCTGCATGCCGACCTGATCTCTCGCGACTTTGGTTTCTTTCTTTCCTTTCTCTGGTTTTTTTTTCTTTTTTCTTTTTTCTTTTTCTTCTTTCCGAGCCGTCGCTCGTCGCTAGCTCGCTTGCGCAGTCGCCCCAGCACCACCAAAGCGCCCTTGCGGCAGTTTGTCCACTTTGTCGCGCGTCGCCGTCTTCCCGCCAACGTCCCCCCCTCCTCCCGTCCCGGACCGTCGACGACCATCACCCGGACGGACGCCAAAACCCAGGAGCAGGGGCCTTGTCCGCTACGTGGACGACGACGACACTGTCATCATTCGCGATCCCGGTCCGGTATTTTGCCCAGAGCGACCGCATGAGCGCCGCCACGACAGGGAACGACGGACAATTCGCTGACGGCAGGCTAGGACAAAAAAAAAAAACCCCCCACCGCGCCTCTTCCTCTTCTTTTCTTAGCCCCCTCGGAACCGACGACGACGTCGTTTCGACCCGCCATGCATTTCGCGTACCCTCCTCGCAAGAGCTCGAACCCGCCGCCGTTCCGGGCGCGGTCGTCCACTCTGCCCATGCTGCGGAGGACCAAACTGAAAAACATTGCCCTCTGGGCGCTCCTGCTCCTCGGCGTTGCCTACCTCTTCCTGAGGCGCAGACAGTCGGATCCGTACCGCGAACATGTGCCCTCGGGGAATCCGTCAGTTGTTCTCGTCACCGTCTTGGATGCCAGCGATGACAACGCGGCGTACCTGATGACGATAAAGGAAAACCGCGAAAAGTATGCGGCGAGACATGGTGAGTAGTTTGCCTCTGCGCCCATCGGAATTTGTATTCTAGGACGGTCGTGTGGATTGGAAGAGGCTTGGAATGATGCAGAAAAGCAAGGGCGTCATTTGGAAAGAAAGAAAGAAGAAGAAGAAGAAGAAGAAGAAGAAGAAGAAGGCTGACGGGTGGCACGAAAATAGGCTATCAGACCATGATCGTCGACGCACAAGATTACGACACGCAAGGCGCCCCCCGATCGTGGGCCAAGATCTTCGCCATGCGTCATGCGCTGACGAAATACCCCGACTGCAAGTTCATCTGGTATCTCGGCCAGGACGCCTACATTATGGATCCCACCAAGAGCCTCGACGAGCAGGTGACGGACGGCAGGAAACTGGAGAGTCTGATGATCAAGGACTACCCCGTCGTGCCCCCGGACAGCATCATCAAGACGTTCTCCCATCTCCGGGCCGGCAACATTGATTTGATCGTGAGCCAGGACAAGGACGGCTTGGCGCACGAAAGCCTGGTGATACGCAATGGGGAGTGGGCCAAGTTTTTCATCGAGACGTGGTTTGATCCGACGTACAGGAATTACAACTTTCAGAAGGCCGAGAGACATGCGCTGGTAAGTTTTGAGCGGGGCAGGAAAAGAAACAAAAAAGAAACCTCCCCTCGGGGTTATGCTCTACAGGTGGAGGCTCGGGTCTAACGTGGACGTATTTCAGGAACACATGGTGCAATGGCATCCCACAATCTTATCGAAAGTCGCCCTCGTGCCTCAACGAACACTGGCGTCGTACTCACAAAATGCCATGGGGCAACAATATCAAGAAGGAGATTTTGTTGTCTTGTTCGCAGGGTGTACCCAGACGGGGCAACAGAGCTGCCAGACCGAGTCGGCCCATTACTGGGAAAAAATGAAGAAGGCGTTTGGCATATCATGAAACCCAGCAGGAGGAGCGAAAAATAGAAATAGAAATAAAATAAAAATAAAAATAAACCGACAGTCGAGGCGACGCTACTCGCCTGCACAGCAGAGTCACACGAGAGAAGAAAACAGAAAACAGAGCCGCGTCTCGGAGAAAACAAGTCAAGAAAGACGAAAGGAAGAAAAACCACGGGGCGTCTGTGACCATGAGGTGTGGGACGGACGGAGCCTTGACCATGGAGAAAGCTACCGGGGCTTTTTACGACACGAGTTGAATAAGCTTTCGGAGGCGAGCACGCGCAAGGCGAGACAATGGTGGCAAGGAAATGATTTGCTAGAAGCCGTCGAAAGGGCAGAGAGGGACGATGCAGCCCCTGTTCTTCTTCTTGGTTGTCCTTTTTTTCCTTTTTTTTCTTCTTTGTAACATGGGTCATATTTATTCATTGTTTCACGTTGGCGCCGGCCTCGCAATGGACTGGGAAGGAAGCCATTTGGAAGGCCATGGTTTTGATCTCATGAAAAGGACCCTAGAGAAAATAAAGGACGACGGGAATGCGCCGGACTCGGTTTTTGTGCTCGTCGTCGATTTTGATGAAGTCACCGATTTTGATTTGATTTTGATTTTGATGTTGGATCTCGGGACATCGGATCATCGGATCGGGCTAAGCACAGATGCTGACTCACGAACGGCCACGGGGGCCGGCCGGGCATGAAGACGATGCGTTCGGACGATGGATGGATGGGGCGCCCGGCGCCCCCCTCGGAGCGACGATTTGGATATGGATGGAGAAAAGAAGCTGGGGGGGGGGGGGTACTAAAGTACCGTGCAGCAGGAGGAGCAGCCAGATTCGACAAGGTCGTGGAGAAGATGGGACGAGCGGAGTCGGGCGCAGGGAACGCGGGAAAGCCAGGGAAGCAGTTGGTGATGAGTCCTGCAGGACTGGAAAGCCGACTTCCGACGCGAAAAGAAAAAAGCCGAGGCTAGCTCAGCTCCGGACAGCATTGTGCGCCGTGTCGAAAGGGCTAGCGCGGGGCGGTGGGCTGCGCGGCGCTTGGCTGGAGAGCCATGCTGGGAGAGCTAGGCCCGACACCGGGCAGGTCTTGGTGGTTTTACGTGGAGCCTGGTGGTTTTATGTTTTATGTTTTATGTTTTTTTTTTTTTTTTTTTCATGCACGCGCCGCAGGCGAGGACGTGCTGGCTGCGCGGGGCCCGTCTGGTGCCTGACGTTGATTCTGCGTGCCCCACCCCTGCCCGCCACCGTCCGCCTGGCGAGCCCCGAGCACCGAAAGAGCCACGTCGGAGCGGCCGTGACGTTCGGTGTTTGGGCCACGACGAGCTCCGACCACCTGCTGCGAGCCCTGCTGCGAGCCCTGCTGCGAGCAACCTGCTGGGGAATCCGCTGGGGAATCCGCTGGGGAATCCGCTGGGGCCTGCTGGGCGTTGCCGAGAGCACCCCCTGGCCGAGGGCAGCACATGACGTCCCGGCCTGTTGAAACTCTGGCCGTCCGTCCGTCCGCCAGCCGTCAAACGCCCTGGTTTCTACCCTGCCTAGGTTCTACGTAGGTTGGGGAGGACTCAGGAGACGCGCAGCTGGCACCCGCCGACCTGGCACCTGGCACCTTTCCCCAACCGGCCATGAACAAACGTACCGAGGCCGCCCGAGGCCAAACCTACAAAAAGTCTAGACAACCACGCGCAAGAAAACCCGGCTTCTTCCCTCATGCTCACCCTTTCCTGATTGTCAGGTTTTCGTTTCCAATCCGCCAAAGCCGAATCACGTCCATCACCTGCTCCGGCGCTCTATCCTATTTATCTGCGCCTCGTCGCTCATAGGTACCACATCCGCCCTCGCTTCATCACCCGGCGCACCTCAAAACCCCCTCTCTCGTCTCATCGTCGACGTCCGTTTGGGGAGAAATCAAAAAGAAGGAAAGAAGAAGAAAAGAAGAAGAAAATCCGCCTCGCCCGCCTTGCTCCTGTTGCCCCGCGCATCCATCGTCGTCTCACGCCGCACATCGCGTCGTGCTCCGCCATACGCTCCAATCATGCCTGGCAGCTCCCAATTGCCCGCCAGCTTGCTCGGCGGCCTGCAGACGGTCAAGCGTCATGGCCTGACGAATTTCCTCCCCGGTTTTGTCACAATCGACCTGTACGTATCACGATTCCTATGAGTGCGTGTCTCTAGTGGGCCGGGATGATGGTTGGGACGGGAAGGGGGGTGTGCTGCTTCGCAGGTGCTTGTGGAGCGGCATGTGATGGGGCTGGCGGCGCAATGGAGCGCACATGAGAGAGTTTGTGACGTTGAAATGGAGGAGAACAAGAAAGAAAGAAAGAAAGAAGAAGAAAAAGGCGTCTCATCTCTCATGCCCGCAAACCCCCCGGTCGTATCATCATGTTACAACATGCCGGGGATGTTGCCTCCCGCCCGCGGACCAGAGAAAGAAAAGAAAAGGAAGAATGAAAGAATGAAAGAAGGAATCCACCACTGACGAGCGTGTCCCGCTTCTAGGCTCCGGAATATCATATTTTACTACTTTGTACTGCGATGGACACGGAGGGCGTTCTGGAAGCTCAAGGGCCGCGGCCTCTTTGGCTCCATTGCCGAGCTGTACACGACGACCCAGCGCACCCTGTACGGCTACTTCCTCCGCGCGCCCGGCGTGCGCGGCAAGGTCGAGCAGCAGGTCAACGAGTCCCTCGCACAAATGTCGTCCAAACTCATCGCCCCCAACGAGACTCGGTATCTGACGCTCCCCAAGGACGGCATGGACATGGACGCTGTGCGAGCCGAGCTTGACAAGCTGGCCAGCCTCGACCACACGCGCTGGGAGGACGGCTTCGTCTCCGGCGCCGTCTACCACGGCGAGGACGACCTCATCGCGCTGCAGACCGAGGCATTTGGCAAGTTCACCGTGGCCAACCCCATCCATCCCGACGTCTTCCCCGGCGTGCGCAAGATGGAGGCCGAGATTGTGAGCATGGTGCTCCACCTGTTCCACGCGCCGCCCGGTGCCGCAGGTGTCACCACTGCCGGTGGCACCGAGAGCATCCTGATGGCATGCCTGAGCGCGCGCCAAAAGGCCTATGCCGAGCGCGGAGTGACGGAGCCCGAGATGTGAGTTGGAATGCCACACGAGAGAAATGGCACACGCGTCGGAAATAAAGGCAATGACTGACCAAAAAAAAAAAAAAAAACCACAGGATCCTGCCCTCCACTGCTCACACGGCTTTCCGCAAGGCCGGTGACTACTTCAAAATCAAGATCCATCTGGTGGACTGTCCCGCCCCCAACTACCAGGTCGACGTTCGAAGGGTTTCACGCCTGGTCAATGCCAACACCGTACTGCTGGTCGGCTCGGCGCCCAACTTTCCGCACGGCATCATGGACGACATCAGCGCGCTGTCCAAGCTGGCAGTGAGAAAGAGGCTGCCGCTGCACGTAGACTGCTGCCTGGGCTCTTTCCTGGTGCCGTGCCTGGAAAAGGCCGGCTTCGAGACGGCGCCGTTTGACTTTCGCCTCAAGGGTGTGACGAGCATCAGCTGCGACACGCACAAGTACGGGTTCGCGCCCAAGGGCAACTCGACCGTGTTGTACCGGACGGGCGCGCTGCGCCAGTACCAGTACTATGTGTGTCCCGATTGGTCCGGGGGCGTGTACGCGTCGCCCGGTATAGCCGGTTCCCGTCCGGGCGCGCTCATCGCGGGCTGCTGGGCGAGCCTGATGAGCGTGGGCGAGTCGGGCTACGTCGACGCGTGCGTCAAGATTGTGGGCACGGCCAAGAAGATTGCCGACGCCATCCAGACGTCGCAGAGCCTGCGGGGCGAGCTGGAGGTCATGGGCAAGCCGCTCGTGTCCGTGGTGGCCTTTACGGCGGTCAACCTCAACATGTACGACATTGCCGACGGCATGTCGGGCAAGGGGTGGCATCTCAACGCGCTGCAGGACCCGCCGGCCATTCACGTGGCGGTGACGCTGCCCATCACGAGGGTCTGGGAGGCGCTGGTGAGGGACCTCGAGACGGTGGTGGAGGAGGAGAGGGAGAAGGAGCGGGTCCGGCAGGTCGAGGGCAAGGGGGCCAAGGGCAAGGCCATGGGCGACTCGGCGGCGCTGTACGGCGTGGCCGGGTCGTTGCCCAACAAGAGCGTCGTGGTTGACCTGGCGAACGGGTTCCTGGACATTCTGTACAAGGCGTGAGGGGGGGAAGTTGGGGTCAAGGGTTTTATGCGTGACGAATTTTCTTGTCCTTTTTGTCTTTTTGTCATTTTTTTTCATCTTTTTTCATCTTTTTTCTGTCTTTTTTCTGTCTTTTTTCTGTCTTTTTTCTGTCTTTTTTCTGTCTTTGTCCTATCTTCTTTTGGTTTTTTGTTTTCCTTTTTTCTTTTGTCCTTGGCAGTGCATCATGATGGACGGGGCGCTCGGGGCGGGAACAGGCATGGCATTCTGCAGCAGCTACGATATCCAGCACACAATGCTCATTTCTGGTTTTTGAACAAGACGGGTTCGTCCAACCAGATGGTTGCATTCGAGTGCCGGCGACGTACGACGTACGTGACGTGAGGCTTGGCGAAGCACGGTCCCGTCGGGCGGAGCCGCGCCGGCCGACGGCGTTGCGGGACGGGGGTGTGTTGGGTGACGGGGTTTCACTTGAGTTGGCTCGGGTTAGGACTGGTATTTCTAGGAGTATTTCCTTTCATTTGATGTTTTTTAAGAAAAATCTACCGTCAATTTTTTTTCCTTTTTTTCTTTTTTTTTTCCTCTTTTTTTTAAAAAAAATCCTATTATCATTTTTTTTTTAAAAAAAAAAAAAAAAAAAAACCTTGTCCCTTATTATTCTTTTTCTTCCCCCCTCTCCCCCCCAGCATAACCAAGCACATCCGCCACCACCTCCCACAAACGAGGCGGCCGCGCCGGCAGGCAAGTAGGTTGCGCGGCATCGGGAGGTGGCGGCGCAATGATGCCCGATTTGCCACTTGGCCTTTCTTTTCTTTTTTCTTTTTTCTTTTTTTTCCCCAACAAAAACTTGTTTTTTCTTCGTTTTTTCGTCTCCGGTACTCATCCCCGTCACACCCCGAACAAGACCAGAAGCGCAACTCGGCGACGGCGACGTGTCTCGAGGTCTGGGGGCGCTCGTTCGGGACCCGTGGCGCGGGTGGGAGCATTCGGCCGGGCGGGGAGTTTTATGTTTTATGTACAGGGTACGCGCGGCACGGGGCGTCTTGTGGTGAGGCGTGCCGGTAGGGGGTACGCGGCGCAAGGTCCATGTGGGGACCCGGAGCGCGGCGACCCGCAGCAGAGCGGCCTCGACGGGATCGTCGCCGGTGCCCGTTGCCTTTTTTTGTGTGTGTGTGTGTGTCGCACCCCCCCCCCCCCCCCCCCCCCCCCCCC
>SRPY01000595.1:0-21197 GCA_018360145.1 Claviceps africana
CAGCGGCGGCAGCGCGGCCGACGATGCCGGCTCGGGCGATGTGATGGCCGACCGGGTGGTTTCGAGCGACGGCCGGCCCGAGGATGTGGGGGTGCTGGAGGGGAGGCGGCGCAGGGGGACCGAGGGCGTCTCGCGCGGGGAGGCTATCGTCGACATGCTGGGGAGCGGGATGCGCGGGTTTGGCAGGGAGTGGTCGAGCAGGACGGCTGGCGTGGGTGATGATGGTTTTTGAGCGTCATGACGAACCCGAGTTCGGCCGTCCGGCATCTGGTCTGGACGGGGAGGCTCGAGCTTGACGCGGGGGAAGGGGGGGTTTCCGCCAGCCCGCCCCAGGCAAGCAAAGCAAAGCACTAGACCAGGCACGGCCAAACCGCCAAAAAAAAAAAAAAAAAAAAAAAAAAAAACCACCCGCCCGACAAACCCATCTCCATCCAGCTCTTCTTCTCCCTCATGGACCCGACATCCCACCTCCGCACCGAAATCACCTCGCAAAACCTCCCCTGCCCCTCGGCCGCCCTCCTCGCCAGCCTCACCAGCACGCGCGCCCCCCCGCCCGCCCTCCTCGCCACGGCCAAAACCCGCCTCCTAGCCTGCGACCTCACCACCAGCCATCTCGTCGACCCGTCCCGTCTGGCCAGCCTCCCGGCCGAGACGCTCGGCGCCCCCGAGGCTTCCCTCCCGCACGACACGTGCGTGCAGGTCCTGGACATTGAGAACCTCTCCCTCTCGCGCTGGGACCAGATCCAGGAGCTCGAGGCCGTCGAGCGCGGCGAAACGACCCGCGGCAGACACGTCATCCGCCTGACGGACGACGGCCAGCCCGATGCCCGCGGCGATGCCTCCTCGTCGGCGCCGCCCAGTCGCCTCGCCGCGCCCGACAGGAACGCAACGCATCGGCTCGTGGTGCAGGACCGGAGCGGCCAGAGAGTCTACGCCGTGGAGCTGACGAGGATGCCCGGCCTGGGCGTTGCCACGACGAGCATCGGCTGCAAGATGGTGCTGCGCGCTGGCTCCGTCGTCGCGCGCGGAACCGTGCTGCTGACGCCCGAGACGTGTCTGGTGCTCGGTGGCAAGGTTGAGCCTTGGCATGATGCGTGGGTCGCGAGCCGGATGGCTAGGTTGAGAGAGGCAGCTGGGGCCGGAGCAGGTGGCGCGTCGTCGACATCGAGGTGAAGAGACTGGCGAGAGCATCGAATCACGACTTGTTCTATCTGGGAGTATCGCCTCGTCATATAAAGAAACCCGCTTATATGCTCATTACGGGGCTTCGACGAACAATCCTCCCCTCTTCTTGCAGTCGGAACATCATGTCCACAGGCTCGGAGCCTTTAATCACACAATGCTATTAAAAGAAGAAAAAAAAATTCACATCATCAATTCCGCAATTTAGACAGTCACCATCATATACATAGCATCAAGATGAGTCGTCTTCCCTCTACTCCGATATGCCCTCGGCACATGCTCTCAGCGCCGTCCAACCCGAGACGCTCCACGGCGACAACATCGCTGCCCTTTGCGCATCCGCCGCCTTGCCCGTGCCAGCATACGCCTTGGCCAAGTCGTCTGCTTCCAGATGCCCCCGAGGTGGTATCGCTCTCGCGGCTACACCGAGCGCCATCTTGGCGGCGTGCTCGTCACCAGTGATTTCCGCCAGGGACGACCAACCATGTGGGAGGTGAGGATACAGCATCACGTCTTCTTGGACCTGCTGCATCATGTCCTGCTCTGTGTGGCCTTCTGCCAGGCCGGCTATAGAGCGAAGCACTTCGCCGATCTGGGACTGGTCTGCCGGACTGATCTTGTCATTTGTGCGGAGGCCCTGCAGCTCCTCGACGACTGCTTCCAAGCTGCCTTGATCCTGGTCGAGCAGGGCGACCACGCCGAGCAGCAGCACGCTTTGCACGTGGTCGGGCTGGCTTTCGATGACACCAAACAATGCTTCGCGTGCTCTGTCGCGGGAGTCCTCGGATCCCTGCGCCCACAACACTTGCGCCAGCAGGCATGTGGTGTCGGGATGATGGCCTGCCTCCTCCAGGGCGGACTCGAAACATGTTTCTGCCTCTCGATACTGGCCGAGAAAGTATTTTCCCAACCCCGCCGTCAGATGAGCCGTTAACCGGACACCCTTCCTCTGTTCTCCCGAAAGTTCGCCTCCCGTAGCATCGCTGCTCAAATCCAGGACCGTCTCTGCTCCTTCTACGGCCTGCTCGTACTTGCCAGTAGCCAGATGTACTCTTGCGAGATCGGCGCGTGCCAGCATGAACTGCGCAAGGCTCTCTGTGGACGCCGTCTTTTCGTAGTCATTCTCTGCCGAGCTGCACAATCTCTCCAGCATCTCGACGGCGCTCGAGCTATTTCGTACGCGCTCCTCAAACAAGGCGCCTAAATGACCGAATGCAACGTCTCGAGGTCGCATGCTTTGTACTTGGTTGAGGGCAAACAGCGGTTGGATCAACGACGCGACGGTGTTGTTGGCGGGCGCGGTCAGAACATGATCAAACATCGAAGAAGAATAATGCTTTCGTGTCGGCACCGACGACGCTTCCGAAATCTCCATGGCATGCGTGTACAAGACTTTAGCTTCCTTGATATTTCCAGACAGTAGCGCTAGGAGTCCCTGGCCGAGCCAAGCGTGTGCATATTCGGGGTCGGCCGATTGGCCTCGTGTGAAGGCCTCCTTCGCGATTGCCAAGTCACCGGACAGCAACGCCACCACGCCAAGATTTGTCCATCCCACAGGGCTTCGTTCGTTGAGATGCAGGCTCCTCACGAATGCATGCTGGGATACATGCGGGTTGATCTCGGCTGTGATTACTCCGAGGGCGTTCCAGAAATCGGCGTTGCCGCTTTCTAGTTCAATGGCGCGCTTGAATGCCCGGACCGATGCCTTCAAGTAGCTATTAGGTTTCTTGCGCAGGCTCGCAGGGAGACAAGTGTGCGCTCGATGCTCCGCCCAGCCGAGGTTGTAGTGCGCCACAGCTTGTGCATGAACATCGTCCACCGAGACATGTATGGCTTGCTTGCACGAGAGTATCGTGGCGTGCAAGGCGCGGGTCAAGTCTATCCCAACCTGTTCATCCTGGGGATAGAGTCCCTTGGCATATACCACGTCTGTTCCAACCTTGTCCACTGTGGCCAACAACTCGTACGCTTTCTGGTCGCCCGACCTCAGCAAGGTCTGGAGCTGCTCCGAAGGAAGATCGGCCAGTCGGCTTTGGACGGAGCAAAAGATTGACGTGGCTTCCGCAAGGCTTTTCCAGAAATTAAACAATTGTTTGACGTCGCCGGGCGTTGCGCAAGCAAACTCGATGACTTCAATGGCCAGCTGGACCGCCTTGCCGAACAAACCCTTTTCGACGGACGACAAGGCGTTCTCGACCATTGTCTGCATGAGAGCAATGATGACGCCTTGCTCTTCGGCATGTGTGGCGATGACATCCTGGTACGAGGCGATGGCTTCGTCGTACTGGCCTAGTTCGCGCTTGATGTTGCCAAGCATGTACTTTGTAAACCAAGTATCGGCCGAAACCCTGGCCCCGGCCTGGTCCTCAAGACTCTGTGCGTTCAGGATGGCCTTTGTAGCGGCAATGAACCTGCCCGAGCTGTGGTAGCTTTCGCCTAGTCCTACCCAGGAGTGGTAGTCGTTGGGCGACAGGCGCAGCGCTGCCTGGAAGGAGACGATGGCCTTGTGGAAGTCTTGCTTGCTCAGCTCGGCCACTCCCATTGCCGCAAAGGGCCAGCTGATGCCCTTCCTCTTTGACCCGGGAGGCGGCTTGACTTTGCCCGAGTCAATGACGCGTTTGGCTACCAGCTCAACTCTCTCCCAGTCGCCATCTTCGGCAAACGAACTGGCCAGTCGCTCGGCAGCGGCAACCTCTGCGGCAGAGAGCTCTAGCGCTTTCTGAAAACAACGCCGGGCGCGTCTCCTGTCCTTGGCGTAGTCGTAGTAGAAGACGCCTAGGCTCGTGTAAGTCGAAGCATGGTTCATGTTGTTGTTCAATGCACTCAGCCAGTATGCGTATGCACACTCCCCCTTGCGCTGTTTCCTCGCTTGGCGACTGGAGTCCAGGTTCCATATGCAGCACCCCATGCGATACTGAGTGTCTGCTAGCAGTTCCTTATCCGTGTGCATCTTTGTCTGCAGGAGGGGCAAGCACTCGAATAATTCATCCCTGGCGGTTTGCCAGTCTCCTTTCAGCGCCTTCACCCAGGCAGCCTCTGACCTGACTCGAAGGTTGGAACCGTCACGCTTCAGGGCACGCTCTAGAAAGTCAATGGCTTGGTCATACTCCTCTTCCTCTTCAAATATGAGGCCGACACCTATGAGCGCTGAAGTCGACGTAGCGTCTTGCTCGAGGATCTTGTCGAAAAGACGTTTTGCTTCCTGATGATGCCTGGGGCTCTGGAAGTAGACGAGGGAGGTCGCCAGACACAACGAATAGGCCGTGTCTGTATGTTTGAACTTGATGCCAATCTTGACCTCCTCTTTTGCCAGGAAGGAGCGAGCCTTTCTCATCAACTCGACCGCGCTCTCAAACTCCCCGGTCTGGAGAAAGTAAATCCCAGCAAGCCTATATGCGAATATCGACTCGCTGCCTGCAGTCCCCTCTGAGACCATGATTGATCGGTCTTCGTCTGTGATAGGAACGAAGGAGGTCGGCACACCACCGTCGTCGTCGTCATCCTCGCTGTCGTCGGAATCATCATTGTTTGCAGCTTTGTCTGGTGGGGACTCTTTGGGAAGAGAAAATGGGGAAAACTTGCTGGTCAAGAAGCCCGTCACAACTTTGTACATGTCGCTGTCGGGGAAGAACTTGCAGTACTCTTGTAGCAAATGAACATCCCAGCTGGTTATATCGTCGTGATCCTGCCAGTCAATGGCGACATCCCACGCCAGCTTGTACGGGTGCTTGATGGCAACCATGTCATTCGCCAGCTGGAAAACCTTTGCCTGTTCCTCGGCCTTGCCAGGACCAGCAGGAGTGACAAGCAGACGATCGTGGCAGTAACTGAGGAGCTTCTCCTCCATGTCCCGCCTCACGTCGTCATTGTTGGTCCAGTTGATCAGCTGACGATAGATGTGTTCGAGCCTGCTCTGGGCGTAAACCTCGCGCTTGGCCTCGGATTTGACATCGCTCAGTTTGGCGCCTAGTCTCGTACGCCGTTCTCCAACAAGGGTATTTATGCGCTTCTTCTCAAACTCTGCCGTTGTGTGCGCAATGGTTTCGTACGTGCTGGCGGGATGTGGGAATCGACCTTCTAGAATGGGGTAAAGAGGGCTTTCCGGGAGTTGTATCCAGAGAGCGTCTGCATACTGCAGCTTGTCTCCATGCACTCGAACGTAGTCGACGAATTTCTCCACGACATCGTAGGCCTTGTCGAGCTGCTCGGCTTCATAGAGGATTTGCGCCAAGCTGACGGCGGCGGCGTGATAGTCGTGGAGCTTCTTCGTGCCCTGCTTCTCATACAGCTTGATGAGCCCTTGGAACACCTGAGCGTCTTTGGGGCGAAGCTCTGATGCCTGCTTGTAGAAGGATTCAGCTTCATCGAGCTGGTTCTTCTTATCTAGAGCAAAGGCAAGGAAGACGAGCCTGGCGGACATCAGTACAAGGGACGTAGCTCGAGATATGGACTGCCCAGCAGAGAGAGTACGCACCCCTGATAGCTGTTGGGGTCCCTCTTGACGAGTGACTTTGCCAGCTCCACGGCGTCGTCGTATTTTTGACCGCGAATGGCATCGTTGATGGACTTGAGCGCAGCCTTGGCGCTGGCCATGATGGTGCAGGCGTCGAGACGGAAGGACTAGGGAATCCGCGTTGTCCCCGATTCGAATTTGACACACAACAGGTCAGTTGTAATTTTCCGGGGTTGAAATGGTAACGGTCAGATCAGAAGCTGGGCCCCATGGCAAAATCAGCTGGTCTCCAGTGTCCAAACCACAAGTGGGAACTTGTCCGTCTTCATCCGCACTCTTTGTCCTCGTTTGTTGTTGTCTGCCCCAGCGTCAGGTGGATTCGGTCTGTGGTTATGTCATGTCATATGTCGTGTCATATGTCATATCTCGATTCCTGGACTGGACTGGTGACGAGCTCCGGTCAGCGGCGCGCACCAAGAGGTACTAGGTACTTCGGTACGTACTTCCTGGTCAGGATGCAAGTGGTCAACGGTGGGCCGTGCTAGCTTGGATTTGGATTCGTCTGGCAGCTGGCAGGGAGGCCCCAGTGCCGGTAAAGTCTCGTGCTAGTACAACCAGACGTTGTGGTTCGCCAACGACGTGCCGGAGATTCTCCGCTCGAGGCTGTCATGGAGTACCTATGTACATGTGTACATACATAAGAGGTATCTTTGACACTTCACACTCGTTTCAGACGCGCTACTTGAGCACGGCCAAGTGACGCGACCAACGTGTACATACTTGACATGCTCAGACAGGCGAACCTGTCTCCTGTTCTGTGCAACCAAGTCTGCTGCCTTCTTCTTACGTGACGGGCTCCAATGGATGTGACCAGGGTTCGTCGTTGGCTGTCAATGACAATCCAACATGGCGTCAATTTCCCTATTGTTTGCTCATGCCACGAGGCACACGTTTCTTTCCACGACGATTGTCACTGCCTCACAAATTGCTCTGTAAGACATGCTCAAGCTTCTGGGCGCCGGAACTACAAGTTGATCCCAATGCTGTCCTTTTTTGCTTGGTGACAGCTCCGCATTGTAATTCATCTACATACAAACACAGGAATTTACATATGTAAGTAGGGATGTAACATACTTCTGCATATTCGTGCCTAGTCCTTGCCCTCCAGAAACCATGCCATACAACCAAAGACATCCCGAACTTGTCATTCGCGGACAAACGGCAACAGCCGCTCTAAATTCACGTAGCCCAACCCCCTCGTTTATCGTCGGTATCATGGTGAGTCGGTGCAATAACACAAATGGTCAAAGCACCATGAGGTTGCATGCTGTAAATGAAATTGATATGCATACACATGTTTGTACATCCAACCTAGACCTGTTCAAGAGCCAAACTTTGCGGTGTAGCAGTGCTCGTGCGTTGCGTCGACTGCTCCTCCAGATTATGTGCATATAGATTTTCGTATAACAAGAAAGACGTGCCTGCAGTCATGTGCCCAGAACCCGCCGTCGACTCATTTTGCCGTCTTCCTCGGGTGATTTTACTTTTTTTTTTTTTTTTTTTTTTTTTTTTTTTTTTTTTTTTTTTTCACGTCTTGTTGACAACAATAATTTGGCCTGATCTGCAAAAAACCGACTCCATCTCTTCGGTGCTCATATTGCGCTGACACAACGCAGACATGTTCCCCTCTCGTGAGGGACCAAGGCATCCGTTAGGATACCGTGAGAGGTTGAACGCTCACAATCGGGGCAGAAGAGCTAATGATCGAGCCATCATTGAAAACCCCCTGGGTGAGTCAGGTCCAATAGCAATAAATCTTCTTCACTGAACGTGCTGGCGGTCCCGGAAACAGAAGCCGCTGGTATTGATGCTTCTGTCCGCGGAGCGTGAAAGCCGGAATAGTTGGGTAGCCACCTCTTTCTCGGCTCCTGCTAATCCGTCTACCATGGCAACCAAAATGCAGCTTGTCTCACGGATGCGGAGCTCGAAATCGATGTTCGAAGATTTGTGACAGACGTCTTGCCGTCTGTCGACTACCATAAGCTCCTGCGCGCCGCGAGAGTCGGAAGGGATATTCGTCTTTACGATGAGGCAGCCCGGCAGTCCGCTGCTTACAATCAACGGAACCGGCTCCCAGTCACGTTGACCGACGAGGAGAAGACGGCGCTTCGGAAGGAAAAGGATAATACGTTCAGCGAAAGGGGAATGCTAGTCGTCATCGCCACAGTATCACTTGCGGCCTTCTTGCAAGGTAAGCACCGTCGTGCTCGGACGATGCGCCCTGCAACTCATCCCTCCATAAAGAAAAGCTCACTTCTCACACGCTCTCGGCGTTTCAAAAGGGTTTGTGCAGTCTTCTTTCAACGGGGCGTCCATGTACAAGAGCGAATTCGGTCTGACCGGGCAGAGCGTGCCCAACACCGTGACTCTGGACGATTGGAAGCTCGGTGCCGCCAATGCATCGCCTTGGATCTTTGGGGCTCTCATCGGCTGCCCCCTCTCTTTGCCTATTAATTACTGGTTTGGCCGGAAGGGCGGCATAAGCGTTGCCGCTTTCATGATTCTCTGTAGCTCCGTCGCAGCAATTTTTGCCACCTCCTGGACAGCATTGTTTGGGATAAGAATCGTCAACGGACTTGGTCAGTACATTCACGTGTTTCACGCGCAGTCTTGTCTCTGAGCTGACTCGGTTCAAAAAAAGGAATGGGAATCAAGGCAGTCAGCACACCGATATTGGCTAGCGAAACGGCTGTTGGGTTTTGGCGCGGCTCGGCCATTTTGGCCTGGCAGCTTTGGTGAGCACGTTAATGAGCACGGCGTCCTTTGTGCGTTTCGAGTCAACACTGACGCCAATGTCGTCAACAGGGTCGCCTTCGGGATCATGGTTAGCTTTGCTTTCAATCTGCTATTCACCAGGGCATCGTCAGACACCATCACTTACCGTCTCATCCAAGGCGCACCACTGGTGCCGAGTCTGGCCCTTCTGGTCATGGCCCTATTTGTGTGTCCCGAATCGCCACGCTATCTCTTGATGAAGGGCCCGAATTATAGCGTGGAAAAGTCCTTCCGAGAGCTTAGGAAGCTGAGAAACACAGAGGTATGTATCTTCCGTTGGCCAGCGTGGTTGGCTGTCGTTCCGCCCGTCCTTGTCTTCTCATTCGTCTCCACGCTAGCTCTGACTTTGAATCAATAGCTCCAGGCCCTTCGAGACATGTATCTCGTCTATAAATCTATCCAACATGAAAACATGGATTGGAGCGATCTCGATCCACACGCCCGCCAATCGCCTGGCTTCATTTGGGTCTTGCGGGACTTTATCAGGCAATTCACTCAGTTATTTCAACGCCGGCGCCTCCGAAATGCCCTCATATCTACGTCAACTGTCAATCTAGCCCAGCAGTTTTGTGGCGGTAAGCTCTTTGCAATCGATCAAAGGACGTCTAAACCATGACCGTTCCGTTGTTGACTTGACAAAATGTATTTGCTCGCAGTCAATGTGTGCGCCTTCTATTCAGGTAGGTATCCAATTTGTCTCGCGCGACCTGAGCCTGCCTCTGACTTCTTTTTTTCTTGTTCTTTTTTTCTGGAGGGGGAGGAAATCAGGAACATTGTTCAACAATGTTGGAGCTTCGAGCACCACCATATCCATGATTTACAGCTTCGGTTTCGGTAAGAATGCGGGCTTTTTGGTTGACAGATTAAAAGAATAGTATGGATAAGTTAATGAGAATCCGCGACTAGGCGCTATTAATTTCCTCTTCGCTTTGCCGGCCATCCGAAGCATCGATACCATCGGCCGACGACGATGGCTGAATATTACTCTGCCCTTCATGGCCATCTTCATGCTTGGAGCCGCTGTGTCCGGATACATTGAGGATATAAACACCCGCATTGGCATTACGGCCTGTTTTCTATTCCGTAAGCTATTGTATCATTGAATCTACACATTTCTCAAAAACCCTGACTTGCCAAGTATTCTCGGCTGCATACTCTCCCGGACTGGGACCGATTCCGTTCACACTGGCGTCAGAGAGCTTTCCGTTGACGCATCGAGAGGCAGTGAGCTCCCACATGAACAACAGGCTTAAGCGCGAGATGGACAGAAAACTAAAAGATCGAATTCCTAGGGTACCGCATGGGCGATATCGATCAACTTCTTCTTTGCTGGCCTTTTGGCCATGTTTTTCCCGGGGTTTGTGTTTTCGCGCCCAAAGCCGGCACGATACAACAAAGATGACTAACCCTTGCGAATAGAATCGACTCCGCAATAGGCCAAAAGGGATCATTGGGTTTATTTGCAGGCCTCAACGTCATTGCTCTGGTAATGGTCTTTCTATTCGTGGAGGAGACCAAGCAACGGAGCCTGGAAGAGCTGGACCACATCTTCGCCGTGTCAAAACGCCGATTTATACGATTCCAAGCCACTGCTTACCTTCCATGGGCTATTCGAAAATGCATATGCGGGAATGCTGCACCTGGACCGGAACTTTACAGAGACTTGGTCTGGGGTTCAATGTCATCGGAAGAGGTGGTCATGAGCCGTATGCCCGATGAAGCAAGAGATGACACGGAATTAAAGCACATAGGGCCACGACCGACACTGGTGTGGGCGCATCAATCTTCGACGTCGGAGCAACCTCATGCAGCGGAGCTGGCGGAGAGCTATTTTCCCGCTATTCGTGTCCCCTATCCGACTTAGGACGAGGACGGCCCAAGTTCAGAGGGCACATGACCGAGCCTGCATACACGAAGTTCGAATGTGTACGAGTTTTGAAGAGAACCTTGAGACCGCAGACCCAACACAAGATGGAGGGAAGGTGGATATGCCTTTTTTAATGACAAGATGTATATACTTGGCCTTATATAAAAATGTGCGCGACGATTTGGGGGCCAATGGCGTCAGCGACGCGGCCACGGCTCATGGGTACGAATTGAGATGGATGAATTGAATGATTTTGGACGTCTCGCGGGTCTTTGCTGGCGTGTCAGCAACGCTTTCCACTCATTGCCTTCCAACATCAGTTCGCCATCGGACAGGCTGTCATGCAAAGACTGTCACAACGCCCAGCCGACCCGTCCGTGCCGTTGTATCGACGGCATTTTCATGTTGGATTTTCATGTTGGATTTTCATGTTGGATTTTCATGTACATTATGTATGCCAAGCGGGACATCCGAGGCGCCGATCAGCCCACGGTGCAAGTCTCCGGCCAAACCGCCCAATTGATTGGTCCAGGCCTGGTTGCTCCTGCCCCCCAGTGTGCATTGCAACTACCTCGAGTACCCCGAGCCCCCTTGTCCATTGTCTATGGATGGATGTCGTCATTGCTTACGGGCCCGAAACCTCCTTCCTAACCGACCCGACCAGTCGGTCAACATTTGGTCCGTGGACGGTGGGCGGTGGACGGTTGTTGCTGCATGCATGAACCTCGTGCCATCGCCCCAGGGCCAGTCTTTCACCCATTTCCCACTTCCGGCGCACCTCGTGCTTCAAAAATCACCATGGCTTCATTTCGATTGACCATCGAGGACGGCCAGTTTCGAGACGGTCACGGCCGACAAGTTGTACTACGGGGGATCAACGTCGCGGGCGACGCAAAGCTGCCTTCCGAACCCAATCAACCATCACACATTGCCAAGGACTTCTTCGACGGTGACAGCGTCAAGTTCCACGAGCGACCGTTCAGCACGGAGGATGCGCCCTTTCATTTTGCAAGAATTAAACGCTATGGTTTCAATACGATCCGATATATCTTCACCTGGGAGGCCATCGAGGCAGCTGGCCCGGGCATCTACGACGAAGAGTTCATTCAACATACAATCGAGGTATTAAGGATAGCAAAGTCATATGGCTTTTTCGTCTTTATGGATCCTCATCAAGATGTCTGGTCACGATTCACCGGGGGCTCCGGTGCACCCATGTGGACGCTATATGCTTGTGGTTTGAATCCGCAGAGCTTCGCTGCCACGGAGGCCGCCATTGTCCAAAACACGTACGCCGAGCCTGACAACTTTCCCAAGATGATATGGTCGACAAATTATTATAGACTTGCTGCAGGCACCATGTTCACTCTGTTCTTTGCAGGCAAAGACTTCGCGCCCAAGTGCATCATCGATAATATGAACATCCAGGACTATTTGCAAGACCATTTCACCAGTGCATGTGCACACTTGGCCAAGAGGATCCACGAAGCCGGAGATCTTGAAAATGACCCCGTCGTTGGCTGGGAGAGCATGAACGAGCCGAATAGGGGCATGACTGGTTACGTAGATCTGACGGTTATCCCCAAAGACAACCCCTTGAAAAAGGGCACCTGCCCGACAATGTGGCAAACCTTCTTGACGGGCATGGGAAGAGCGTGCGAGATGGACACATGGGAAATGGGTGGCTTGGGTCCATACAAGACGGGCACAACGTTGGTCGACCCTCTCGGTGAGACGGCCTGGCTGCCCGAGGGATACGATGACTCCAGATACGGTTGGAAACGTCATTCTGAATGGAAGCTGGGCCAGTGTCTGTGGGCGCAGCATGGCGTGTGGGATATTGCAACTGATACGATGCTGAAAAAGCATTACTTCTCCCAGAACCCGCGCACGGGCAAGACCATTGACTATGCCGAATTCACAAACACATATTTCATGGATTTCTGGCGAAAATACAGCAACGCCTGCCGAGCCCACCACAAGGATTGCATCATGCTAATGCAGTATCCCACTCTGGAACTTCCGCCCGAGATCAAAGGGACAGAGGACGACGATCCGCTCATGGCGTTCACGCCGCACTTCTACGACGGCATTACCTTGATGACGAAACACTGGAACAGTACCTGGAATGTCGATGTGGTGGGCGTTCTTCGCGGCAAATATCTTCATCCGGCTTTCGCGATCAAAATCGGTGAAACGGCGATACGAAATTGTCTTAGGGACCAGCTTGCCACGCTTCGGCAAGAAGGACTGGACCGGACGGGCAAGCATCCATGCCTACTCACCGAGTTTGGCATCCCATACGACATGGACGAAAAGAAAGCGTACAAGACTGGCGATTATTCGAGCCAGTCAGCCGCCCTCGATGCCAATTATTTTGGCGTGGAGGGATCTCAAATCGAAGGGCACTGCCTATGGGTATACACAGTTATCAATGACCACGAGCGAGGTGACCAGTGGAATGGCGAAGACCTGTCCATAAATTCCGTTGACGACAAGCTACCTTGCCTGTCCCCGCTTCCAAATAGCATGGCTTCGAGTCAATCGGTTACAAGCCTCTCTAAATCGTCAGCCCAGAATAATAGCAGAGAGGTCGCTGGGGATGATGAGAGCGTCACTCCAAGTAACCTCCAGCGCACCTTGACAAGTCCTTCCATTAGTTCCGGCCGATCCGCCAAAGACCCCGAGTTGACTAACGCTCCTGGGCTTCGGGCCGCAGAGGCCTTCATTCGGCCGACACCAACAGCAGTAGCCGGCAACGTTTTGTCGACAGGCTTTGATCTTCGCCGCTGCGTGTACGAGCTGAAAATAAAGGCACCGGAGGCTGCAAAGGACATTGCGCCAACTACTGTGTTTGTGCCCGAGTTCCATTTCCCCAAAGATCAGTGTGAGGTCACGGTGTCGGCTGGGAAGTGGGAGCTCAGCTCCGATGACAGCGAAGGCCCCATGCTTCAACGTCTGAAGTGGTGGCATCCGGAAGGAGAGCAGACCCTCACCATTCAGGGTGTTGTGAGGAAACATAATGTTGCACAGGGGTCTGCGGAAGAGGCTGGATACTTGGAGCAATGTCAACAGGGCCATGGCTTCAATTTTGGGAGTTGCCTTGTCATGTGAAGTGGACAACGGGTTCTTGGGCGGCGATTTCCGCCCCTTGGTCTCGCCACTACTAGATGGCACCCTAGTCTGGAATGGCAACAGCTGCCTAGTACCTCTTATTTAGACTGACGCATGCTGGGCGATTCGAACTACAGGGAGATAGAAGATATACTGCATACATGCGCTTTGTAGACCGACGAAACAAGCGAACCTCGCGCAGCTAATCTTTGCGCCTCATCTTGTCAAGTATGGTGTGGTCGAATCGAAAAAGTCCCCGACGTAAAGCCCTTCCCCGCGTATTTTCGCCAGCGGCAGATACGTGGGGAATTTCTCCACTCGTGCGGTTTGACTGAAGAACCCGAGTCCGGGACGAGACCCAAGTATCTAGAATCAGACCTGGTGTCAATTGAGGTCTTCGGCCACGGAGACGCACGCCGTATCCCAGAATCACCATCTTTTAAGCCTAGCTGGCTCAGAGTTCCCGTGTAGTAGAGCTGGCGAAGGGCATTTCGATACACGTGACTAAGACGAGGCGCGATAGCAGTAGCCATTGGAGCAAGTATGGAAATGCCAAGGTACTCGTCACTTGAGCAAGCCAGGAAGATAATTTGGAAACGACGAGAAAGTTGTTTACCAAGAAAGCGCAATGTCTGTGCAGGAATTGGCAGGGTAATGCACAACGCAGTGTTTGTTGCGTTATGCAATGCATAAAAACGGGTGTGATCATATCACATTAACCGGTGCTGTTAGGTACCCCTATGTCAATAATTGACGAAAAGCGTTTCGGGATACTGACGACTCTGCACATACAATATTACCTAGTACGAAGTAGGTAAGTGGTAGATATTTAAGTACCTAGGTACCTAGGTACCTGTCTGCTTTGTATCTAAGTACCAACCTACTCGAGTTAAGAAGTACCTAACCTACTCACCTAGTAGGTACTTCAAGTACCTGGGTACTTCCTACTTAGCACTCGTATATTTTCTACATTAGCGCCAGTTCAATTCGGATGGGTTTCCAGTCTTGGCGAAATTCAGGGGTCCGGCTGGTCGGTTTGCAATCTCCCAGCGGCTAACGGGAAATTCTGTTGGCTGCACTGTGCCCATTGTCTCTGCGGCCGCTCTTCAGCGTCGGCCCACCGGGGCGTTTGAGGCGGGGTGTGCAACGATGGATTGCTTTCATCAAGTCCACCAACCTTCTTTCTCCTCCACCCGTCGACCGGGACGGTGACGATTTCTCGTCTCGGCAAAGTATGTACATACTTACATATGTACATATGTATTTTACTCTGCCGTCCAGTCCAAGAAACCACCGAGGCGATCCATCGTGCTTCCATCTCATCGAAACGGAACATTGCCACCCACCGACTGTCGACGCCATTTTCGTTCCTCGCGAGGACTTCGCATCTTCAGACAATAGATAGCTCTCGATAAATTAGGCTTCGCTACCAGTGCAACGAGCTCGCCCCATCATCCCTGTCTCCTTCTGCGAGCAGCCAGACCTCGACAAAGCCGTCTTGCCGTAGGCCTTGTCCGTCCCCCGGTTTCGTTGCTGCACATATCTCGGCCGACAAGGTTCTCTTCTTTCCTTGGCGACCAAGCTTGCTTGCCACAGGCTTGACTATCAACATACCTTGAACGAGGCGAGGACTCTCCTTTGTGTGCAGCGGCGGGCTGGCCGTACCTCTTTCCTGCCCGTCATGTATCAAGGCGGCCAAAGACATGTCTCGGGCAGCGATCCCACAAGATCGTTTCAAGTTCCTCCGCCGCCGCCAATGTCTCCTCCCATGGCAGTGCCTACTTCCATGAACACCATGATGAATATTCCGCCGCCCCCTCCAAGATACCCAGGTGCGCTGCCTGGTGCAGCGACCGGCGTCATGATACCTCCCCCTCCCGGACCACCTCCCAGCAACCTCTTCGGCCCGCAGCATTCATGGCATGGGAATTATGCGAAGCTCTACGATGGTCGAACAGGCTTGAGTTTTCCTCCGCCGCCTCCCTCCGCACACCAGCATCAACCGTACAATCCAAAGCTACATGCCCAAATGGCAGCCGGCCAAACGATGACCATGCTGCCCTCTTCCCGATCGAATGACTCGATGAGCATGAGCGCTACATACATCCCCTCCGGCGGGACATATGGGGAGGGCGTGGGTATTCCCGGACTGGTGTCTAGCGATCCCGCGAATGTACAAAACCCGTGGTATGAGGCGGCCAACAGTGCTAAGACGCTTGTAGACGAATCAGCCACCGCTAGAGATCGATTTCATCAGTCAGGAATGCCTTCGAATGCGTCCAACAGCACGGCTGCCAGCACGATTCCCGTTGAATCGGCTGTGCAGTGGCCAGTTGAGTTGGCTGTGCAGTGGCCTTTGGACAAAGTCCTTTCATGGCTGGCGCAACATCAGTTCTCCAAAGACTGGCAAGAAACGTTTAAAAGCTTAAATCTGTGCGGAGCGCATTTCCTGGAACTTGGGAGTATGCATGGCGGCCGTGGTAACTTTGGCATGATGCACCAGAAGGTCTACCCGAGGCTCATGCAAGAATGCTCCAACAGTGGAACGACCTGGGATCAAACCAGAGAGCGTGACGAGGGCAAGCGTATGCGCCGATTGATTCGAAGCATCGTCACAGGAAAACCCGTCGAGCCGTCCAAGATGGTTAACAGACATAAACGGGCAAATTCAAGTACTGCCACATCTGCGAACAGCGGCAATGAACCGATTGAGTCGCCGAATGTAAGCGATTGTTTTCCCCTGTTTTTTACTTTTTCTTTTTGTTCTTTTTGTTCTTTTTTTTTTTTTTGGCTCAATGTTCTTACAGCCCTCATAGACTCCCCTGAATTCCGCGGGAACAGTAGCAAGTGGAAGCTTCGCCACTCCACGCTTCTCGCAAAATCGATCAATCACAATGCCAACGCTCTCTGTTGGTACAATGAGCTCCGATTCAGATCACAGCTTGACTTTCAAGTGCAGTGACGGCGATATCGCCCGAAAACTGAGCCCCATCACCCACGAAATGGCTGATAGTGTCACGTTTCTTGGCACAAAGGACCGCAAAGAAAGTCCCTGCGGCAGTCCTGTACAACAACAGGTCTTGTTCTCGTCTGCAACAACACCTGTTCTTTCCGGTTCGCCAGCCTCTAACAAGCTTGGCCACCGATCTCGCAATAGTGCCGACTCCCTGACCTCCAATGCTGCTGTCTATGGATCAGGCGTTCCAGCCGACGCTGGCGTCATCCTTGGTCGGGGCTTGAATATCGTCGAACCCATGGCTGCTTCTCGAAGTCAAGACGTGCGATCTCGCCACTCACCTCTGGACAATAGTGGCGACAAATCAGCTGCAGGAGATACGCCAGCCTCCGCAAAAGACAGCAAAAGCTTTCTAAGCTTTTTATCGAGGAAGAAGAAGCATAGAGACGATGATTTCTTTCCTTCGCCAGAGGAATTCGATATTCCCGAATCACCAATGGCCATGTCGAGATCACTTGCCAGTGTTTATGGCGCGACGAGCGGGGGCTACTCACATGTAGATCGGTTGGGAACCAGCGTGGATGTCCACGGGAAGGACCAAAATGCCATGATGCCAAATGTGAGACGTACCGACGGCGTCAGGACGTTCGTCTTGGCCACCACCGACTCCTGGAACTACCGCATGTGCGATATCACAGAAGCGGAATCCGCTTGGGAGATTCGACGAACCATATGCGCAAATCTGGGCTTGACAGATTTTGACCAATACTCAATCTATGCCACAGAGCTCGGCAAATTTCGTCACGCCGTACCCCTTGACGATCAACAACTGCTGACCGACAAAAGGCTCAAGGGAGATTCTACTGGTTCGCTCAAGTTCTATATATCTCCCGCGAGAACCGCCACGGTCTCTGCTCTCAACCACGACCCTGCTGCCTCTCTCTCTCCGGGCTACATCCCACCAGGAATGGATCAAGAAACATACAATCGCAGCAGGCAACGGTCGAGCTCATCACCGGCGACTTCGCGAGTAGACCAACCTGGTGGCGGAGCCGATGAGACGGCTTTGGCTAAAGAGGCTAGTGAATACAGGGCGGAGATAGAGAGAAAGCAACAGGCGTATCTTGCGAAGAGAAAGGAAGCAAACAAGAAGCTTAGCCCAATCACTCCGGGCTCGGCCACCTTCGGCATTGTGGGTCGGAACGTTGACTTTGACCAACCTCGAAGCTCTCCATTCGAGGACAAGAAGCCTGACCAGCTTTTCCCCCAACGACGACCTCCGGCGCCACCAACCGATCCATCGGCCACCCTAATCAAGGCCAATTCGCTGAGCAGACGGCCAGGTCAAGCCTCGCAAAGTTTGAGCGGCAGCGCAGAGCGATTACCCACACCTAAACATTCGACCTTGCACCTCCGCGGTGACGGAGACTTGGCAGAGGGACACCGGAAGGGAAAGTCTGGCACACAGAATTTTGTCGCCACTGGGGGTATCGGGGCCGCTCTCGTGGGCATTGGCAGGAATATGGGGGCTGTTGGTCAATCCAGTGTGAATGGACCCAAAGGAACGTCTCCCAATCTTGCCATGCCATCGACACCAGCCTCATCAGCCCTTAACGGCGTCGGCCGCGAGACACAGCAGCCATCAGGTAAGAAACCCATTACCCAGGGCGACTCTGGTCAAAGTAGCACTTTTGAGAGAGTGAGCGGCAGCTCCAAGCTGGCATACGGATCTCCTGGAACAGGAGCGTCTAGCCCAGGTATCCTCTTCTTTGTTGTGCTGAAGCACTTTCACGGTGGCACGCTCGCCCTGATACCTGCCGAAGTAGGCTTTGAACCGCAGGCTAAGAGCGTTGAAATAGGACCGAGACCCGTATCGCGGGGCGACAACAGCCCGAGCTCTTCCCATTCTAGGACGAAGGGTTTTGCCGACGTTTCTTCCTCAAAACCACAGTCCCCCGAGTCAGTTTCCAGCTTCAAAGACGCAGACGTGCACTTTTCCAAATCCTCTTACGCAACGCTCACGCCGCCTCGTCCCAGGGTCACCAAATTCGCGCCGGCCGACGACAGCGACGACGACTCCGATGACGGACTTTTCGCCATCCCTCTTGCTGGCAGGAATAAGGACCATAGCGCCAGCCCTAGAAGCAACAAAGCTTCTTCCGCTGAGAAGTCAGCCACGGATAGACGGCCGCTCTTGACACTGAATACATCGCGGAAGAGTAAAACCCTTTCCGTGTCGTTTCAGTCTCCGCAGTCAATCACGAGCAACGGCACCACAGAGAGCTACACCGACGGCAGCGCACAAACCCGATCCGGGAATGACGCTCAGGATTCGGAGGACAAGGCAAGCCAAATCAATCGGCGAAAGTCATTTATAGAAAAGGACGTATGGGCCAACCGGCCTCCGACTGATGACTTGCTCAACAACTTGGATGACTTCTTCCCGAATCTCGATCTCGACGAGCCTGTGCTTGAGGATAGTGCAGGTGGTGAGTCTGCAGGCAATCCAAACGACGTCCGAAACCGATCGAATTCAGCAGCTAGTTTCAGCCCCCAAGCGAGTGATGTCCCTGAGGCCATCACGCCCTCACGCCAGCTGTCACTGTACAATGATGGGGATACACTAGGGTCGGATGAATCCACCTTGAAAGCCATCGAACGGACAGCCTCTGGTCAATCTGTAGCCCAGAGAAGTATACGACGCTCGGGCGGATTAGGTCGGATGAAATCCATTCGTGAGGTTGCCCGAGGAGCACACGAGGCAAACAAGCGCTACACGAGCATTTCGCAACCTGCAGAAAATAAGTCGCCATCCAGCCTTTTGCGCCGGAAAAGCACCAAAATGTTCAACGCCAACATTGTGCAAATCCGACCTGATCAGCGTGGTGGCATGATGGTGCCCGAAATTCCCCAAGACACGTTGCCCAAGAGACAGACGACATTTCGATGGTTCAAAGGTCAGCTGATTGGCAAAGGCACCTACGGTCGTGTCTATCTCGGTATGAACGCCACTACCGGAGACTTTCTGGCCGTCAAGGAGGTGGAGGTCAATGCCAAAGCCGCTGGGGGGGATAAATCTAAGATGCGAGAAATGGTGGCCGCGCTGGACCAAGAAATCGATACGATGCAACATTTGGATCACGACAACATTGTGCAATACCTGGGCTGTGAACGCAAAGAGACGAGCATCAGCATTTTCTTGGAGTACATCTCGGGTGGGAGCATTGGGTCATGTCTGCGAAAGCATGGCAAGTTCGAAGAGTCGGTTGTTTCGTCATTGACTCGTCAAACATTATCTGGATTGGCGTACCTCCATCGAGAAGGAATCTTGCACAGGGACCTCAAGGCCGACAACATCTTGCTCGACCTAGACGGTACGTGCAAGATAAGCGATTTCGGCATCTCCAAGAAGACGGACAACATCTACGGCAACGATAAGAGCAACTCGATGCAGGGCTCTGTTTTCTGGATGGCGCCGGAGGTGATTCGGTCCGAAGCAGAAGGCTACAGTGCCAAGGTGGACATTTGGAGTCTCGGATGCGTCGTGCTGGAAATGTTTGCAGGGCGAAGACCATGGAGCAAAGAGGAGGCAGTAGGGGCCATCTACAAAATTGCGAATGGAGAAACACCTCCCATCCCGGAGGACGTTGAGGAGATTATCGCGCCCGTAGCCGTGGCGTTTATGTCGGACTGCTTCTCAGTGTATGTTGTTGCTGTCTCTTTTGCTTTTCAAATATTTCCTCCCCGTTTCTCCCCCCCCCCCCTTTTTCTCCCTCCCCCCCTCCTTCTCTTCTCTTCCCCCTTTCCTTCCTTCCTTCCTTCTTTCCTTCTCTATCATATAATCTGTATATTCTCCTCAACACTATTTCGTGCTATATACCATTCGGCATGCTAACAAACGTTTAGTAATCCACTCGATCGACCTACAGCAGACGTACTTCTCTCGCAGCACCCTTTCTGTGACTTTGATCCCAACTACAACTTTTATGACACGGAGCTGTACACCAAAATCAAGGACGCTTACTAAATTTCGGATTAAAGACGCGGTTCCCGGCCCGGATTGGGTCAAAAATACAAGAACATACAGTGAAAGATGACGGAGATTACGCCTTGATGACCGGGACAAAATGCCTTCGCCTTTGTGCGTTTCTGCATTCGTCTATCGGACATGTTGAGTAATTGAATATGATGACGACATAGAACAAAGAAATCAGGCGTTGAAGTGGATATTTTGGCTGGGTATATTGTGCAATGACGCGGCGTACCAAAAGAAGAAAAAGAAAGAAAGAAAGACAAGCGCATTAATAAATGGGGTATCGCTCGGTTGTGTTGAGCTTCCGCTGCGGTCATACTCATACATCAAGAGGTGGGATGACGAGGGTGATTGGCTCAGTCTGGTGTGTTTGGAACCATGACGGGCGTCTGCAGCGTGTCTTGTTTCTTGGAACAGTCGGCTGTGCCGATGACGATTGATTTGCGGTACCAAAAGATTTAAAGCACTACGCGTTTCGGACGCTTCAAACTACAATACACTTGACGTTTATACGTGATGGGTCGGGCGTCTAGTCTGGGCCTGTCGGTCCATCTCTAGGCGATGCATCCATCACCATGATCGGTTTCATGTCCGTGGTATCTCTTTCATGCATGCCGAGAAGACTACACCCACGTACCAGCCCCCTTTTTTTTGTTTTTTCTTTTCTTTTCTTTTCTTTTCTTTTCTTTTCTTTTCTTTTCTTTTCTTTTCTTTTCTTTTCTTTTCTTTTCTTTTCTTTTCTTTTCTTTTCTTTTCT
>SRPY01000596.1:0-21180 GCA_018360145.1 Claviceps africana
AAAAAAAAAAAAAAAAAAAAAAAGAGAGAGAGACGCCTCGTTTGGATTGCGTGACGCCAGATTCTCTGTAGGCGGTGACGGACAATGCCAGGCCTCGTCCGCATCGCCAATGGCTTCCGTCACGCGCTCCAGCCGGCGAGCTGAGGGCCTTCACCATGCACATGGTGCCCATCACGCCCACCACGCCCATCACCACCTGAATGCCCACGGCCACAGTCAGTCGCCCCCCGCGCGGGCCGCCAAAGCCCCCGTCGAGCTGTACGCTGCCCACGAAGGCGGCGCGAAAATCTGCCAGAAGCGGACCCTCGAGCTGGCCGACCGCGATGCCGATGCCCTGAAGCCCAAGAGGACGAGAATCGCCGTCGAGATTCTGACGCGCCAGCAGCAGCTGCTGCCTGCACAGCTTCTTCGGGCGAGCGTCCAACATCCGCTGGTGCTGCGGCCGCAAACCATGGCGCCTGTGTCTGCCCGGTCGTTGTCGTCCACCAACGACAACACCACCAAAAACACCACCACCACCACCAACACCGCCACCAACACCACCACTACGACGACGACGACGACGACGACGACGACGACGACGACCGCCGCCGCCGCCGCCACCGCCGCCGCGAACCAGACCGCGTCGGACAAGACCTGTTCGCCACTGCAGCAGCCGCCCTGCATCATTTCCCCGCCTCCCAACCCGCCGGCTGCAGCATCCCATCCTCCTCCTCCCCATCCTCCCCATCCTCCCCATGCCTCGTCCTCATCGCCTTCCCATCCTGGCGGTTCGAAACTTGCCGATGGCGAACCAAACCTCAGAAGAAATCAAACCAAGGCTGTCAACGGCTTCCGGACCGATCTGGACCGGCTGCAGCCAAAGCCCGCTGCCGTGCCCGAGCAAGGTCGAAAACTTCGCTCGCAAGAGGCGACTCGATTCAAGAGCGACCTCAGTGCGTACTTTCCGGAATATGACGAAGTCATTGGGAACGAACCCAAGGAGCAGCGTAAGTCTGAGCTTCCTGGCCGAATCACGGACTGTGCTGGCGGTATTGAGCGCTATGTATCCCGGAGCGTGTGTCCAGTGCTGACGTCATGCCTAGATCTGCTGAACCTGGACACCCCGATCGTGGTGTTGGATTCGAATCCCCAGCGTCCGACTCCAGGACTACAACGAGCTGGTGGTCGAGTGCAGCATCAGACTCGCTCTGTGACGGATGCTCCAATTAGAGGTTACGGAGACTCGCTCTTCACCGACGTGTTTGATGCGCAAAGAATCGACTTTCGATTCCTCGAGACCCAACAAACCAGCAACAAGCTCGACGATCCTCTGCCCGACAGCCTCTTCGAGCCGTCCCACAAACGGGCCGAGAGACTGGAGAAATCGATACGAAACACGGAAAAGGGTCGAGCTCAGCACGAAAAGGACCAGATTATACGCCTGCTCGAGGGACTCCAAGGTCCTGACTGGTTGCGGATACTGGGAGTAAGTGGTGTCACGGAAACAAAAAAGAAGTCGTTTGAGCCGGCCCGCCTGCATTTCATCAAAGGCTGCCAGGGCATTTTGGAAAAGTTTCGATCATGGAGCTTGGAAGAGAAGCGTCGCAAGCTCGAGAAGGAAAAGGCCTTGCACGCCGAACAACAAGCAGCTCTGGAACAAGAGCAGCAGCAGCACGAGCAAGAGCAGAAAAGGCGACAGCCAAGGAGTGAAATAGAAGATTCCGAGGATGACGACGTCACGGACGAGACACGTTCTCGCGCTGGCACGAGCGACTCGCGTCGACACCCTCCGGACTCGATGGAAGATTCTTCAGAAGTTGTGACGTCGCAAAGTGACACGAGCGATGCTTCTCCCGCCAAGCAGCTGCGCCAGGAGGCCTTGGCAAGATCGCATCTGGCCGCTGCAAGCTCGAGGAGACCAAGAGGCCTCTACCGAGCAGCCGCCGCGAAGCCGGTCGATCCGCCGAGAGAATTTACTTCATTCTTCAGCAAGAAGTACGAGCGTGACAGCGCCCTGAACCGGCCACGACGGACCGGGCGAAAGACGCTTGCCTGGGGCCACGCCATCCCGGACATGGACGAGGCCGATTTCGTCCTGCCAGAGGAGTATCTCGACGAGGAGCGCCTCAAGTCCCGTGCCCGAAAGAAGCGAAGAGACAAGCGCCACAGTCGAACATGATTGCCCCCTGGCCATGTAAAGAAAATTTTTACTTTTTTTTTTTTTTTTTTTTTTTTTAAATTGTTCTTCCTCTATTTTTTTCCCCACTGGATGCAAGCGCGCCTCGGGAAAAGTGTACGTGTGCGTGTGCGTGTGCGCGTGTGTGTGAGTATATATCATATGTATATGTGACTTTTTTTTCCCCCCTCCCCTTTGGGGTACGGCGTTTTTGGCGTCCACGTGTCGACGACACGGACATATGTCGAGCGCCTGGTGCTTTTGTCTTACTCTCTTGTTACGTTTTGAGGTCGTTGGGCCTGTCCGGCTGTCCGTCTTGGTTCTGGGTGAGAGGGGAGAGGGGAGAGGGGAGACGGACGACGGCTTTGGCTTTTATTGGGATGTGAGGGCTCTGCGGGACTGCGGGCTTGTTGTAGATGTCGTAGGATGGGTGTACAATTCTATTACCTTGTTGTGGCATCGCGGTGGGATACATGCTGGGTGAATCAGTGTATGTGTCATGTGCCTTTTCTTGTGAGTGTAGAATCAGAGCACCGTTGTGTGTGGCATGGGTACTGTATGATGGGATGATGGGATGATGGGATACGTTGGTGGTGAATCAAGTGTATGTGCCCTCTGCCACCTGCCCTCTGCCCTCTGCCCTCTGCCACCTGCCACCTGCCATCTGCTTCCTGCCACCTGCTTCCTGCGCTTCCTGCGCTGCGTCGGCTGCTGAACAACATGGCAGAAACACACTGGCGCTGCACGCGCCAGAGAAACTGAGTGGTCCGTGCGCCGCGCCGCGCCGCGCCGCAAGCTCGCGGAGGCGCATCTCGACCTCTTTTTACACTTTTCCACAACCACCTCACAAAGCCTGCTGTCGCACGTGCACCAAAAAAAAACGCCCTCGCCTCCCCCGTCACCGATCATCCTTCAGACTCACAAGCGAAGCTGCCGCGACGAGGGAGGAAAAAGCATTCGATTCATGTCCCTCACGACCCATACCTTGCGTCGCTGAATCGCCCCGACCTGACCAAGACCTGCCCACGTCCACGTCCTGACCCCAAGAAGCACGCAACCTCCGTCGGTGGTCAAAGGCCTCTTGTCATGCGCCCGCTCCCGCGCCCGACCGGATAATTACGACTCCGTCCCTCCTCGAATGGTTCCCCGAACGAATCTGTCCAGCACGCTCGCCTAGGCGAAGGCGAGGCATCTGACGACTGGGCGCGCGGCGAGCACAGCACTGCGTCGACGGGATCCCGCGGCGTCATGTCCCTCCTCGACCATGGCCAACAGCACCAGTTGCTGCAGAGCGACGACTTGCCTCCCATCCAGGACGACCCGGTCCAGGAATTCTTCGTCATCAAGCAAGAAGTCGTCCTCGACGTCAACTTTTGCGACAGGCAGATTAGCGGCACCACCGATCTCTACATTGTCATCTTCTCCGAAAAAATCGACGACATTTGCCTCGACGCGGCCAACTGCGAAGTCGACACCAGAAATGTCACCATCACCGAGATGAAGGAGGTGCACGGCGAAGTGGTCGAGGGGCAAAAGCGCAAGGCTGCGGCCGAGTACAACGATCCCTACGGCAAACTCGTGCAGTCGGAGCGCTGGAACCTGAGGGCCGAGCACCACGACATCCGCCGGATACGAGCCCGCAACCTCTTCCACAACCGCAAGTCCGACGTGCCCGCCGAGAATAGAGAGATCGAGGGTTGCACGCCCGTCTACGGATCCTTGCGAATCAGTCTTCGTGGGGGCAAGGGCGACACGGAGCGCCCCAAGCTCATCATCAGAAAATCCCTCCCGGCTTTGGACGCCGTCGACAAGGGTCACAAGCAGTTCAAAATCTCCATTCCCTTCCGAAACAAGAACCCTCGCGACGGCTTGCACTTCGTCGGAGTCGATGCGCTCGACAACCGGTTCACGCACATGTATTCCCGCCACTCGATACAGCCCGGCACGGCCTCGTGCATATTTCCTTGCGTCGACGACCATGGCGCGCGGTGTGATTGGAGAATATCCGTCAAGTTCCCCCGCACGCTCGGCGATGCGCTTCAGCAGGCGCTGGCCACGCAGAGGGAGACGGCTGCGTTGAATGGCGCCGAGAGGTCGCGCAGAGACGGGCAACGTTCGATGAGGCTGGCCGAGGAAGACAAGCTCCGAGAAATGACGGCCGTCTGCTCTGGTTTCTTGATGGAGGAGCTGGTCGATCCGGAAAACGACCGGAAGAAAATCATGACCTTTGAGCCGGAGAAGAAGGCGTCGGTTCAGAAGCTAGGCTTTGCCGTCGGACCCTTTGAGCACATTGATCTATCCTCCGAGTACCGGACAGAGGAAGACGAGGTCAAGCTTGGCGTGAGCGCCCTCAAAGTCCACGCCTACTGCCTGCCCAATCGCGGCGATTGGGTCAGAAATACCGCGGCCGCCCTGACCATGGCGGCCGACTTCTTGACCTATACCTTTGCCAAGTATCCCTTTGGCAACTTCAAGCTTTGCTTTCTCGACGACATGGTGGAAGACACCGTGCCCTTGCATTCCTTGGCTTTTATAAGCAATCGCCTGCTGTACCCGGAGGACATTATCGACACGGAAATCGAGACCACCAGAAAGATTGTGTTTACGTTGACCTATCAGTGGATCGGCATCAACATGATACCCAATACTCGCAACGACCTCTGGCTTGTCCTCGGCATAGCCCACTACATGACCGACCTGTTCATGAAGAAGCTCTGCGGGAACAACGAGCATCGCTTTCGCATCAAGACCATGTCGGACAGGCTGGTCCAGGCCGACGTCGATCGCCCTTCGCTGTTCGACCTCGGCCCAAACCTGCACCTGGGACAGTTCGAGATGGAATTCATGGAGTTGAAAGTGCCCGTCATCTTCTTCATACTCGACAAGCGCATGATGAAGGCCTCCGGCGGTCATGGCCTCACGCGAATTCTGCAAAAGTTCTTGACCAAGGCGCAGATTGAAAGCAGCGACCGATCCACGATCCTCGACACGGAAAAGTTCCGGGCTGTCTGCGAGAAGGGATCGCGCTACAAGCTCGAGACGTTCTGGAAGGAATGGATCTTCAACTCGGGTTGCCCCAGGTTTGATGTCAAGGCAAAGTTCAACAAGAAGAGACTCTGCGTCGAGTTGACCCTGAACCAAATCCAGCACCAGGTGGCTAAGAGAACGACGGGCTTGGAAAAGAATGACTTCTTGCGCCTCGTCAAGGAGCGACGCGCCGAGGTCAAGGTCGGCGAGATGCAGTCCTTGTTCACCGGACCCATGACCGTGAGGATCCACGAGGCTGACGGCACGCCCTACGAGCACATCCTGGAAATTCGCGAGGACGCAACCAGGTCAACAAAGTTTGAGATTCCGTACAACACAAAGTACAAGCGGCTCAAGCGGACCCGGCGCATGAAGGAGAAACACAATGCCGGGGTCGGCATGGAGTTGCCGGACAACGCCGACGACGCTCTCTTGTATTGTCTCGGCGATGTCCTGCAGGGGCCGGACGATCTGAGGGACTGGGAGCTCATCGAATGGGATCCCGAAACCGAGAGGAAGATGGATCAAGAGTCTTACGAATGGATCCGTGTCGATGCCGACTTCGAATGGGCTTGTGATATGAGACGCAACCTCGAGCCGTACATGTACGTCTCCCAGCTGCAACAGGACCGGGACGTCGTCGCGCAGCAAGACGCCATGTTGTACCTCACGCAGGGACCGCTGCACCCCATTGCATCCGGCTTCCTGGTGCGAACGTTGATCGATCGTCGTTACTTCCATGGCATCCGAACCATGGCAGCGGAAGCATTGCCACGTCAGGCCAACATCAAAGACATACCCCTTCTCGGCTTGAGGCAGCTAATGAGGGCATTCCGCGTCATGTTCTGCTATGAGCAGACAAATCAGCCTCACCCGAATGATTTCACCGACAAGAAGCAGTATCAGGTCCGGCACGCCGTCATCAGAGCGATTGCCCAAGTGCGAGACCACACGTATCGTTGCCCGCTGGAAGCCCGCCGCTTCATCCTGGACCAGTTGCTCTTCAACAACAACGAAGACAACCCGTATTCCGATCACTACTACATCGCAACGTTGGTGGGAGCACTGGCGACGTCCCTGATTCCTTCCCAGCAGGATGACTGGCTGTCCCGTCAGAGCAAAGCGCCGGATGATGAGGAGCGCAAGTTTCTCGAGGAAGCCCTGGAGCAGATCGAGCGCATTCTGCGGCGCGATGAGTGGACCAACTCCTATCAGAACATCTGGACGATTGCCGGGCTAGACGCCAAGCAGCGGCTCATGAAAGCCGACGTCATTCCCAAAAACTATGCCGAGTTCGGACAGTACCTGCTCGATGGGACGCGCGATCTGATCCGGATCAAGTGTTTCGAGGCCCTGGTCGATCTGGGCGCCATGATGGACCCTACATTCTTCACCTTCTTCCTATACGCACTCATGACGGACAGGTCTCCCTTTGTGCGCAATCGCCTGGTCCAGATCATGGCCAGCGGACTGGCCGCCATTGCGTTCGGGGAGCACACAAAGGTCGTTAAGAACGAGGCTGTTCCCGAAGACGCCGAGGATGCGGATGCGCTCCTCCTGGTGCAGGACAGCGCGCAGGAAATCGAGGCGCGAAAGGAGATGTTTGCTCGCAAGGAGAACCTCGACGCCGCTCTCAAGGCGTTGCGGAAGGAGATGGACGAGACGTACTCGGGAGACGAGAGGCACTACAGCACCGCCATGCGGAAGGCGCTGGATCACGCCGGACTGGGCCGAGGCGAGATCGAGAGCTTGCTCGACCTTGCCGCCATGATGTTCGAGGAGGCAGGCAGCTGGGTGCTCACCCTTGCTCTGCCCAAGGCCTGGCGAGTAGAGCGGCCCGCTCAAAAGCTGGCCGACAGACTTCTCGTCACCTTCAAGTCCTATTACAAGACAAAGCCCAAGGACCCTCTTCCTCCTCCTGCGCCCCCTCCTTCTCCTCCTTCTTATGCCCCTTCCCCTCCTCCGAGTCTGCAGCCGATACCGCCACTACCCTCCCGCCCGACGGCCGTCCCGCGAGCGCCGTCCATCAAAATCAACACCAAGCTCTCGGGGACACCACAACGATCCCTCCCGCTTCCCTCGACCAAGAGCGCCCTGGACACCGCCGTCTCCGCGTCCACGCCGGCGCGTCCCAACGGCACGGCATCCACGTCGCACACCCCCGCGAGACCCGTCACGCCCTCCGTGCCGATCTTTAAGCGCCCTCGTCCCGGAAACGAGCAGCTCACGCCCGTGCCCAAGCGACCCAAGACGGAACCGCTGACTTTCGCCAACGGCGGCAGGATCCCGACGAAGCGACGCATGGTCACTCTGAAGACGGCCAATCCCAAGCGCCTCGCTGTCATCCTTGGATTACCGTCCGCCACGTCGTCTTCCCACGCCAGAACGGCCCTGCCCTCGGGAGCGCCGAGGGAGTCTCCATCCGGGGCTGTCAGGGACAGCATCGTCGCCAAGGCGAGGAAGCCTCTTCCGAGCGGGGACGTGGTTCGGAAACCGCTACCGGGGGGTACGTCCCCCGCTGCGCACTCGACGCCGAGGATGTCCGTCGACACCAAGAGCGGCACTGGCGCCGAGAGTGCCGGTCTCACGTCCGGCGGGGGGACGCCCGTTAGTGCCCGGCCCAAGATTAAGATTATCCGGAAGCCACAGCCGCCTGCGTCGTAGGCTTCCTTGAACAAGCTGGGACATGCATGCGGATGCAATGCAGGGTCGAGAGACATGCCGACTTAATTTTTTTTTCTTCTTCCTCGGCATGCAAATTCGACTCGAAGGGATATGTGCTCCTTTTCTCTTCTCCCTGGGCACTCGAAGATGACATATACCCCGTTCTCTTCCCCCACCTCCCCTCCGGTTCTTTCCATTTCCCCTCTTCCCTTCTTATTCTTTGTTCTTTTTTTTTATTTATGCTTCAGAGCCTTATGCATACTTTTGTTGATGAAACCTGTACGATTGGGGACGAGGGAATGCACATTGCGTAGGAATGGCACTTGAGACTGGAGGGCTTTGCAGGACATCCCTGGACGGGAAGATGGACTCGGTGTCATGGTCAGAGAGGGGATCAGTATACTTTTTGTGGGGAATAAAAAAAATCCATCATCTTGCGGCTGCGTGGTTATGTCTGCGCTCTCGTGCTGAAACACTCGTGGGGATGTGGCACTTGGTGGGTATTACATCATTGTCCCAGACGCGAGGCTGTGGTAGTTTTCTCTTTTTTTTTTTTTTTTTTTTTTTTTTTTTTTTTTTTTTTTTTTTTTCTAATTTGTCCGAGCCCGTTTTTGTGGACACGCCGTGCGCATGGGCGGTCTTTGACAGGACAGCCTCGTGCCTGTCGCGGCTTGCCCTTTCCTATCTTATCAGCACGTGACGCGGAATGACCCGCGGTGTGGTTCTGGCCAGGCCCAGTCATATCTCGTCACCCTCTGCCAGCCACGCTCTTCATGTCCCAGGAGAGCTTCCCAAGTTTGCACCCGCGGCTTCGGTTCGCCTCGTCTTCGCCGCACCACCAACCCAATTTCATTACCAGCACGCGAACCCGCTCGTCCCCCTTGTTTGTCTTCCTTCGTTGTGCCCGCTTCGCCGTCCTCCAAGTATCCCTTCCTGCTCAATAGCGCGAGTACTGGCATCCATGTAGATGCTGCACCTGTCTGTCAGGTGTGTCGAGAAGCTGTTCGTCTTTTTTTCTTGTTCCCCGTCCGATCCTGCCGGCCGGCCAGCGGGCTGTTTGCGCGATTCGGATAAACGAGCCGCGGCACCAACCGCGAGTTGAAAGTCTTGGTCGTTTTCCCTGTTGGGTGCCCTCGCACGCTCTCGGCGAAAAAACGCAGATGCCCGCGTCGTACCGTCCCACTAACGCCCCGAGGCCGCAGTTAGACGAGCATGAATAACCAGAATGTCCACGGTCGCGCGGGCGGCGCGCCCTACGACCGCGACCGCGAACGCGAAATGGACGAGCGACACCGGGCCCTTCAGCAGCACGAGGACATGCGACGTGATCAAGACCGGGAACGTGAACGCGAGCGCGAACGAGAGAGAGAACAAGCCGACAGATACCAGCAACCAGGCCCTGGCGCTCCCCATCAAAGCAGCGCGGGTTCCATCCCCATCCACCAGCCGGTTGCATCGAGGATACCTGGCGCCATACACAGCCCTGGCGGGCTGCTTGCCAATCATAGCGGTAACCCACCACCGTCAGCTGCGCCGCTTGGCGCATCGTCTGGCCCCATCACCTTTGGGGGACCGCTCCAACATGGTGGAGTGGGACAACAGGGCGTTCCTGCTTCGCAGCATCAACTTTACGGTCCGATGAGCCATTCGCAGGCGGCCCCGATGGCTTCGCAGCCTGCGCCAGGCTCGGCGGGCCCCGCGTTTGGAGGGCCTCACCAACAGCAGCACAGTCAGCAGGACGGCCAGCGGGGTGTTAAAAGCGCCGCGGCGGCCATTGTTGGCGTGACTCCTGGCGGGCATCAGATCCCGGGGGCCATCACACAGGGCCAGCAGCCCATTTTGAATGTGAGTCTGGCGTATGGTGGTGGTGGTGGGAGATAGCCCGTGGACTGCCCTGCTTCAAGTGAATAGAGGTGGTCAACATTTGTGGGCGGCCAAGACACGTCTCGACTTCTTGGTCGTGCTAATCCTTCGCCATGCATTATTGGTTGCTCGGTACAGACTGCGTGGATCGAGCCTTGGAACATTTGGAGATGGCAAGCAGATTCTCGACTGTTGATGCTAACATGACTCTCCAGGATGCCTTGACGTACTTGGATCAGGTCAAGGTTCAATTCCACGACCAGCCAGATGTTTACAACCGCTTCTTGGATATCATGAAGGACTTCAAAAGTCAAGCGTATGTCTCGTCATTGTCCTTTCTGCACCTTCCTGAAACGCGGCAAAGATTCTGACATCGTGCCAGGATTGACACACCGGGCGTTATCAACCGCGTTTCCGAACTCTTCGCAGGTCATCCCAATCTGATTCAGGGGTTCAACACGTTTCTACCCCCTGGATACCGAATAGAATGTGGCGCCGGAAACGATCCCAATACGATCCGAGTGACGACGCCCATGGGTACCACCGTGCAGTCCATTGCTGGCCGTGGCCAGGATGGACACGGCGCCCCCTTGGGCCAACCTTTGTTCCCAGAGCGCGGCGGCCACTGGCCGCAGCCGCAGCGCTCCCAGCATAGCATTGAAAGCCCCGAGACAAACTTCAGCACGCCCGTCCAGAACGGTGCCAATCTCTTTGTCCAGGCTGCTGCGCAGAATGCGGCTTTTGATGCTGCCAACTCTGCCCAGAGAAGCCTCGATCCGGGGTCGTCAGGAGCCGCAAGCGCCCCAGGTGCCCGGCAGACGCCAATTCCAGCGTCTGCCACAGGAGGAGGAGCAGGAGGAGGAGGAGGAGGAGGAGGTGTCGCTGGCGTTGGCAACCAAGCGAACATGGAGCGGCGGGGTCCCGTCGAATTCAACCACGCCATTAGCTACGTCAACAAGATCAAGAACCGGTTCCAGGACAAGCCCGAGATATACAAGCAGTTTCTTGAGATCCTGCAAACGTACCAGAGGGAGCAGAAACCCATTCAAGACGTGTACGCACAGGTCACGACACTCTTCAATGCGGCGCCTGACCTGCTGGAGGACTTCAAGCAGTTCCTTCCCGAATCTGCCGGACAAGCCAAGGCCACTCCTGGTCGAGTCGACGAAGGCACTCCTGCCGGCCCCAGCCACACTCCGCAGCCGGGCGGTCAGAAGATGCCTCCTCTGGGTAGTTTCCCCCCCCCTCCCAGTGCCAGCAAGGACAACAAGAAACGCCCACGAGGTGATAAGCAGGCCGTGGCTGCCGAGCCTGCCGTCGTCCCTGACGCCAGCGCGGCAAACAAAATCACACAAACCAATGTCAATGGCAACCACGGCGGTAGCGGCAAACGGCCCAAGGTCAGTCATACGAGAGCGGCCACGGCTGAACTGTCCGCCGTCGAACCCACGCTCACTCCGGTGATGCCGGAGCCATATCCTCCCCGCTCGTCGGCAACGTCTAATCAGGAAGAAATTGTCTTCTTCGAACGGGTCAAGAAGTTCCTGAGCAACCGGTCTTCTATGAACGAGTTCTTGAAGCTGTGCAACTTGTTCAGCCAGAACATCATCGATCGAGACACACTTTTCCACAAGGGTGCTCTGTTCATCGGGGCCAACGCGGACCTGATGGCGTTTTGGAAAACATTCGTCGGCGCCGAGTCGCAGGACGTAGTCATCCAGAACCAACCGGCACCTCCGATAGAGAAATTGTCGTTGAGCAACTGCCGTGGCTATGGCCCCAGCTACAGGCTGTTGCCGAAGCGAGAACGTCTCAAGCCATGCAGCGGCCGGGATGAGCTGTGCAACTCGGTCCTGAACGACCAGTGGGCATCGCATCCGACGTGGGCGAGCGAGGACTCGGGCTTTGTTGCCCATCGCAAGAACCAGTTCGAAGAAGGACTGCACAGGATCGAGGAGGAACGCCACGACTACGACTTCAACATTGAAGCCAACCTGAAGTGCATTCAGTTGCTGGAGCCGATCGCGCAGCAGATGCTCGCCATGTCGCCCGTCGAGAGGGAGGGGTTCCATATGCCCGCTGCTCTCGCGGGCCAGAGCACTTCGATATTCAAGCGTATCTGTAAGAAGATCTACGGCGACCGGGGAATCGATGTGGTCAACGACATGTACAGTCACCCCTTTGACGTGGTGCCCGTCCTCCTGGCCCGAATGAAACAGAAGGACGAGGAATGGCGCTTCTCGCAACGGGAGTGGGAAAAGGTATGGCATGCGCAGACGGAGAACATGCATCTCAAGAGCCTTGACCATATGGGCATCCTTGTCAAGTCGAACGATAAGAGGAACCTCACCGCGAAGCACCTTGTTGATGTGATCAAGACGAAGCACGAGGAGCAGCGCCGCGAACGCGTCCTCAAGGGCAAAGCACCTCGCCACCAACTGGTTTGGGACTTTGGCGACAAGACTGTCATTCTCGAGTTGCTTCGCCTGATTATGCTTTACAGCATGCACAACGGACAGCACAGTACGCAGGAGAAGGAACGCATCCTCGACTTTTTGGAGACGTTCATACCCGCATTCTTCGACCTTCCGGAGGACATGTATCAGGACAGGCTCCCCAAGATGCAGCCCGACTCGGGCGAGGAAGAGGCGGAGGACTCGACTCCCGCCGAGCTGACCAACGGTCGCAGCCGCCGCAACGGCCGCAAGGGCGACCTTCTTCGGGGTGTGCTGGACCCCGGGCGTAACGGCAGCAAGCCCAGGAGCCAGAAGGAGGACAGCGCCGCGTCGGGAAGCAAGGAGACGACGCCCGACGTGACGTCGGCAAACGAGGAAGAGATGGCCGACGCGGCGCACGAGGAAAGCGTGCCGGAAGTGTCCAATGAACGCTGGATGCCAGCCATCCCCAAGCCGTTCGTCGATGCCGGGGACAATGCTCTCCTCGACCAGGGCGGAGAGCTCAAGGCGGATGGGTTCTTCACCAGACCCTGGTACAACTTCTTCTGCAACCAGACCATATTTGTGTTTTTCAACATCTTCCAGACGCTCTACGCACGTTTGGTGGATCTAAAGGAGAGCAAGAGCATGGTGTTGGAGGCCATTGTACGGCTCAACAGACCCAAGCCGGCCAGAGACATTGGCTTCACCGAGAACCACATGACCTTCTTTGAGCCCGACGACGACCCCGAAACGTACTGGCACAAGACGGTCGAGTTGGTTGAGGAATACGTCACGGGCGAGATTGACGAGAACAGATACCAAGACGTCTTGCGTCACTACTATCTCAAGAACGGGTGGAAGCTGTATACCATCCAAGATCTTCTCAAATCACTCTGCCGGCTGGCGCTGACCTGCAGCAGCACCGACGCCAAGGAGAAGACGCCAGACCTGATCCACCAGTATCTGGTGGGGCGAGAAAAGGAAGAGACGAGCTATCAGACGGAGATTTCGGCGAGGAAGTTTGCCGAGAAGTGTGTCAAGGATGGCGATATTTTTGTCATTTGCTGGGTAAGTTTTGCAGCCTGAGAGAGGAGGGGCCTGGTTTTTTGGGGGGGTTTTTTTTTTTCATCTCAACCCACCCTTCTCTTCTCGTCTCCTAGGATCATTTGTACTGATGTTGTGCATCGTTTGAAGCTCCCCAAAAAGTCGGAAGCTACCGTGCGTTGGCTGCAACGCGACGAGACGACGTTCTACATGGATGAGATGCAGGCGCGTGAGCGTTGGCAGTATTACATCTCGTCCTTTATCCGCGTCGAACCGACCGAGGGCATTCCGCGATCCAAGCTGCAAAAGATTGTTCTGACGCGGAACTTGCCATCCGGGGACGTGGACTCGGACGCGGACGACATCCCCAAGCCGCTCGCCTACAGCGAGAACCTAGTGACGAGCATCTGCCTGCGGAGTTCCAAGATGATCTGGGCGCCGGGGACATCCGAGTACTTTGTCTACGACAAGTCTCCCAGGACGCGAGAAGAGCGGGAGCGGCGGGAAAGGTTTGTGCGAGCACTTGGCGCGCACCGAGAAGGCAAGCTCCTGGAGAAGATGGTGCACAACCCATCGTGGACCAAGGACATGAGTCCGGAGGAAGTGCAGGAGCAGAACAGGAATTTCCGTAAATGGATGGACGACGGGGTGGCGCCGCCGTGTGCCGATGTTGACATGGGATGAGCAAGGGCGTGACGTGAACAAGGGCATGACGGGGGACAACCGAGGACTTGTGTTTTGTGTCTGTTTCTTGTCTTTTTTTTTTTCCTTTTCTTTTTTTATCTTGTCTTTTCTTTTTCGTCTTTGTTTCTGCTCCTCTTTTTTTTCCTATTCTTTTTTCATCTTGTCTTTTTTTTTTCTCTTTATTTCTGCTCCTCTTTTTTTTTTTCCTCATTAATCGCCTTTGTCAGTCCTGTTTCACAAGGATACGGGGATGAAAAATGGCAGTCGAATAGCCGGAGCACGGGAATTGATTTTCTTAGGGGGGGCTGATTCGTTTGACGCACCGTGTACTTTTGCGCCCGCGGCCCATGAGGGGTGCGTGGGGCGGAAAAGAGAGGAGGGCGGACGGGCTAATTGGTTTTATGGATGTGTGGTTTTGGGTGATTGCCGGACACGGGCGGCTTCTGTGGTGGTTGTTGTGGTCTTTGGTGCGAGTGTGCGAGGTTGGCTGTTTTGGTGCGTGCTGTTTGGGAGTTGACGTTGGGTTACGGTGTCGAGGCCCTGCGAGGATTTGGCTATGATTCCGGGGTAAGGGGCGGATCTCCTTTGGATCCTGCTGCCGTAGAAGGAAGGGTACATAAGTACTTTGTACAATGTATGTACATAATGTACCTGACGGCGCTAATGAATGTGATGTGGTCACATCCGCTTTTTCAAGTGCAAGTGGAGCGGCAAGGCGGTGCGAGACGCCACTTCGGCCCGCGAGTTCCGGCGCGCGTGACGGGAGTGACGGGACCCGCCAAGACACCAACCAGATGGCCATTCATCTTGACCTCTCCGTCGACTGCATCTCGTCGACTTTGCCGCGCGCGGCTGGCCTCATCTCGGTGCCGTGCTGCCCGCCGTCATGCCGACGACGGCCCTCGCCTGAAGCACCCGCCCAAGCACCCGCCCAAGCACCCGACCACCCACGATGCGCCGCTCCTCCGTCCTCGCCACGCTCCTCGCCGCGACGCCGGCCCTGGCCGTCACCACGCTGGCCGACGACCACCTCCGCAGCATCCCCTCTCCCGGCGACGACTTCGACATCCACAAGGGCCAGCTCCTGGCTCCCATCCTGACCCCGCGCGTGCCCGGCACCCCGGGCCACCGCAAGGTGCAGCAGCACTTTGTCGACTTCTTCCGCTCGTCCCTGCCGGCCTGGGAGCTCATCTGGCAGAACTCGACGCAGACGACGCCCCTCAGCGGCGCCGACGAGGTGCCCTTCTCCAACCTCATCTTCCGCCGCGACCCTCCCGGCTCCCGCCCGGGCGACGTCTCGCGGCTGACGCTCGTCGCCCACTTCGACAGCCTGGCCAGCCCGCCGGGCTTTCTCGGCGCCATCGACTCCGCCGCTCCCTGCGCTATGCTCATGCACGCGGCGAGGAGCATCGACGAGGCCCTTACGTCTAAATGGAAGGCCGAGGGGCGAGGCGGCGACGACGAAGACGACTTGCTGGACGAGAAGCACGGCGTGCAGATTCTGTTTCTGGATGGGGAGGAGGCCTTTGTGAAGTGGTCCGCCACCGATTCTCTGTATGGCGCAAGGTAATCAATCAGTCTGCCCCCCCCCCCCCCCCCCCTCCTCCTTTTTTCGCCCCAGCCTTCCTGTGCGGAAACTGACCTCGGCCTTTTCTTTTCTTTTCTTTTCTCTTTGCTCCCTTCCAGATCCCTCGCCGCCGAGTGGGAGTCGCAGTTCCACACCGCAACGTCCCTCCACCGCACCCCGCTCGACTCCATCAGCCTCTTCGTCCTGCTCGACCTCCTCGGGGCCAGCGAACCGAGCGTGCCGTCCTACTTCCTGCCCACGCACTGGACCTACCAGAACATGGCCGCGCTGGAGAAGCGCATGAGGAGCCTCGGCCTGCTCGAGACGAAGCCCAAGAGGCCGTTTCTGTGGAACGCCGACAAGCAGCCCGAGGCGTTCCACCACGCGGGCATCGAGGACGACCACATCCCCTTCATGGTGCGCGGCGTCGACATTCTGCACCTCATCCCGTCGCCTTTCCCCCCCGTGTGGCACCGCCTGGCCGACGATGGCGACCATCTGGACCTGCCCACCGTGCGGGACTGGGCCAAGATTGTGACGGCGTTTGCCGTCGAGTGGCTTGACTTGGGCCATTATCTGCCGAGCCAGGTGCCTCGAGGGGGCGACTCGACGTTTGGCAAGAGGACGGAGCTGTAGGGGTTCTTCGGTGAAGAGTCTTTTCTTTCCTTTTTTTTTTTAAAAAAAAAAAAAAAAGAAACAGAAATAGAAATAGAAACACACAAGGAAGAAAAAGAAACAAGAGGAGAACTGCATGGCGTCGTGGTCATCTTGTACGTTTATAGACTATATTTACCATAGAAATATACAGTACAAATACATGTTGTTGGGCAACAAGAGCACATGGTTCTCAGCTGCTATGCCTCACAACCAGGAGAATAGAATCGTGAGCCTCGTGCAAATCAAAACAAGATCCTTCCGCACCCCGAATGCATCCTCTGCTCTCCACCTTCCCACGTCCGCACGCCCGACGCCATACAGTCCGCGCCCCCCCCCCATCCGCACTGTCCCCGTCCGCCCCCGTCCAATCAGCTCCCGCCGTCCCGCACACGTCGCCCCAAGCTTTCATCCTCCCGGGGTGTAGCTGTCCTTCTTCGCAACGCACTACATCCCCAAGCGAAGCACGACTTGCCTATCGCAAACGGGCACATCGACCGACGACTCGCATCAATCCCCCCTCCGGCACAATGCGCATCTCCGTTACCTCGGCGGCCGTGGCTCTCGCGGGGCACGCAGCCCTCGTGGCTGCTTCGGCGTGGACCTTTTCCGATGGCTCCGTGTCGGTGGGCAAGACGGCGGACAAGGTCGTTGAGACGTAAGAAGACGAAAAAAAAACCAGGAGAGCCCTTGCACGCGGGAGGGAGCGATTTCGCTGACTACTTTGGCGGTGTTTGTGGGTTTTTTTCGGTGGCAGATTCGCGGATGGGAACCGGGTGAAGACGGTGCTCGCTTTGGGCCATGAGGATACGCTCCGGGTGGCGTTGACGATCAAGGAGGGCTCCAAGGCTAAGAGGCCGCATCAGGCGTTTTTGGTGGTTAGGGAGGCGGCGTCGGGGCTTGAGGCGCCGTTTCCGTTGTCTGTCAAGGCATCGGGGAAGGCCGTTTTGCAAATCGTATGTTGAAGAAACGCCCCTCCGATGCGCATACAGATGGACATGTGGATATACGTGTGTGAGAGACAGACGGAAAGAGAGACGCACACATACACACGCGCGCGCGCAGAGAGAGAGAGAGAGAGAGAGAGAGAGAGAGAGAGAGAGAGAAGAGGGAAAAAGGCTTTGCATCATGGCTGACCCTGTCCGCAGTCTCAAAAGGATCTCCCTATCCAGCTACTATCCTCGCCGTCGCCTCTCCAAGCTAGCCTCGTTATCGGCTCTACCGGCTCGACAAAGGGGTCCGTGGCGCCCGTTTTCGACATGGAAATCAAGACGGACCCGGTCCATCCCGTGCAGAGTCCCGCGGCGCCGCTGCGGTACGGAAAACTACCCGAGATACACCACACCTTCAGACCCGACCCCAAGAATCCGCCCAAGGTCGTGTCTCTGGTGTTTGCACTAGCTGTGCTGGCCACGGTGCCCGCTCTTTTCGCAGGGGTGAGTACTCGGCCGATAGTTGTGCTTTGTCTTTTACTTTTTTTTCTTTTTTTCTTTCTTTCTTTTTTTCTTTTCTTTTTCTTTTTTTTTTTGAATCCTGGCGTGTATCTGGACAATGTGTCAATGCTGACGGTTTGCAAAACACAACCCCCTTCCTCCTCTCGCCTCAGTGGACCGTACTGGGCGGCAACATTTGTCACGCCAAGCAGGCCATGAGCACTGCGCCAATCTCGCACGGGCTCTTCTTTGGCTCCGTGGTTGCGATGGAGGGCGTCTTCTTCTTGTACTATAGCGCGTGGAACTTGTTCCAGACGCTGCCGGCCGTGGGTCTTGTCGGCGCGGTGGCCGTCCTGAGTGGCACCAAGGCGCTCGGGGAGGTGCAAGGGCGACGACTGGCCGGAGAGCGATAGGGTTGTCCTTGTCTGGGTGCGCCTGCGAGAGACGCCGAAGGGGCTCCATCGGATGTGTTGGGCGCGCGCGTGATGGCAGCGTGGTAAGACGGGACGGCGTTGGTGGGAGGGATGAAGGGGGCCAAGGGCCGTCGGACAGAGTTGTGGTGCATGTGGCATCGCACGTGTGCGTATTTGCTTACGCCTACTTTTTCCTTACTTGCTTACTTACCAAGTACCTACTTACCTACAGTTAGGTAGGTGGTAGGTACTTGGGCAGGTGCATGTGGTGGGTGGATGTGATGACTGGTGAGTTGAGTGTACAAGGACGGAATAAAAAGTCTTGGTGTTTGGTTGTAGGGTGCGGTGCTCTGCTCGCCCGCGTGACTCGGTGTCAAAAGGAGGCGGCAGGCGGAAGGCGGAAGGCGGAAGGCGGAAGGCGGGTGGATACCGTGTCCGCTTTCGGCCTAGCCGCCACGCTCGGTCCCAGCGACCAGGCACGCCCGCCCACGCGCGCATGACGACCATCCATCACATCACGACCACCATGATCCATGTCACCCTATGATGCGACGCCGCCGATCCCTGCCTGCATCGTGACCTCCGGTACCGACCGACACGACGCGAACCACGTGCAGAGACAACGGATAAGCCGCCATTGTTTGGGCCCTGTCGTCTTCATTCCTGCTCATCCGCGCATCCGCCCGCCCTGTTCTGCCTGCTAGTCTTGCTGCGTATCCGCGCATTCGGGTCTGCTCTTTTGTCACTCCTTTTTTTCCTACTACCTTTCTTACTTTTTTTGCTCCTATCCTCCTCCTACTTTTCCTCCTCCTCCTCCTATCCTCCTCCTATCCTCCTCCTATCCTCCTCCTACCCTTTTACTTAATTTTTATCTTTCTATCCTACTTCTCCTACTTCTCCTCCTACTTTTCCTACTTTCCTACTTCTCCTCCTCCTACTTCTCCTCCTCCTACTTCTCCTCCTCCTCCACCAAAACCCTTCCCCCCCCCCCCCCCCCCCCCGCAATGCCACCCCCGTAAGTACCCCGTACGCGTCCCCCAAGCCGACTAGCATGTTCTGATCCACCAGGGGCCCTAGGACGTTCCGTTTCCCGTCGTGCGAGGAGACGATGCTGCATCGGGCGTATGGGACGGCGGTCTGGGGGCTCGAGCCGCATTCGTGCGGCAAGGCGGCTGTGGCGGAGGGGAGGGGCGGTCCGTTGGACTTGTACTGGGAGGTTCACGGGGAGGGGCCGACCAAGATTTTGGTATGTTTGTTTTTTTTTCTATGTTTTTTTACAAACTATTTTTTTTAATATTGTGATATTTGTTTTTTATTTTTTTTTTATTTTTTTTTTATATTTTGTTGTCATGTTTCGTTTTTATATGTCGTTTTTATGTTTCATTTTTTTTTAAAAAAAAATATTATCTGAAGTTGAACATGTTTCTCCTTTTCGTTTTTTTCCCTTTGTTTTGTCTCGTCTTCGCCGTCCAAAATTCACCATCCGTCCTACATACCAACACTTCCCCAACAGCTTGTCTTGGGCCTCGGCGGCACTCTCTCCGCGTGGCAAATCCAAACCCTCTACTTTGGCCACACCCACGGCGACAAGTACTCGGTCCTCGTCTTCGACAACCGCGGCATCGGCCGCAGCGACGCCCCCCTCGCCCGCTACACCACCTCGGACATGGCCCGCGACGCCGTCGACCTCCTCGACCACCTCGGCTGGACCTCCCCGCGCCAGGTCAACGTGGTCGGCATCTCCCTCGGCGGCATGATTGCCCAGGAACTCGCCTGCCTCATCCCCGACCGGCTCCAGTCCCTGTCCCTGATCTGCACCTCGGCGCACGTCCAGAGCGGCAAGCCCTTCCCCCAGTCCGTCTGGTCGCGCCTCAAGCTCTTCCGTCCCAAGTCCGAGGACGAGGCCATCCGGGACACGGCCTGCATCGTCTTCCCCCTGTCCTTCCTTACAGCTGCCGACGACTCCGTCGTGCTGCCCTCGCCGCGCACCACGCCCCGGTGCCGTCCGGCCGACACCCCCGACGGCGAGTACGCCCGCTTCGACTCCCATTTCCAGCGCTTCCAGGCCCTCGAGCTGCGCAAGCGCCACAACGGCGGCCACTACACCCGCACCGGCTTCTTCTGCCAGCTGGCCGCCGCGGCCGGTCACCGCAAGAGCCCCGCGCAGCTGGCCAAGATGGCCGCCGAGGTTGGCCGGGACCGGATCCTCGTCATGCACGGCGCAAACGACGAAATGATCCCCGTCGCCAACGCGCAGAGGCTGATATCCGCGCTGGAGCCCGGCGTGAGCCTCATTGTCGACGGCTTGGGCCATGCGCCCATTTTGGAGAGGAGCGTGTGGTTCAACGAGTACATGGAGGAGAGGCTGGCGCAGTGGGCCAAGTTGTGAGGCCGGAGGAAAAGGGGCGGCAGGCAAAAGGGACGGACAAGGCACGGGGTTTTGTTTCTCGTGAACGACCATGTGCAAAAACCCCCCAAGGGGCGGTGTCATGCTTTTTTTTTATTAGACGTTATTTTTTTTTTCTTTGTTTATTCTTCACAGAATATTTTTTTTTTCCCTCCCATTTTTCGTTCTTACGGACATGTCTTGTATTGCCTCTACAAAACGGTTCGCTCGCGTCCGTCACATTGCAAAACAGAGGCCATCACGGATGACGCAAAAGAGGGGTCCCGTCCGACACGGGGAAATGTATTGCTAAGCAAAACGAGACCCGAAAATACGTCCTGCCCCCCCTCCCCCCCTCACGGCATAACGAGCCCAATCCCGCTGCACGTCTCCTCGTCGAGCTGGTTCCCCGCGGTGACGCCCCCCGCGATGGGCCGGGCCCGGTAGTTGAACAGGTAGTAGTGCAGCTGGCCGTCGCCGCCGCCAAACTTTTGCTGCTCGAGGAAGAGGGCGTTGTCCATGAGGGTCAGCGCGTTGAAGACGTCGAGGCGGGCACGCTTGGCGAGGATGAGGGCGTCGTGGACGAGGGCGTTGAGGCGCGTCTTGAGGGCGCTCTTGGAGGGCGGGGTGGTGAGGCCGGCTTCTGTGGCGTAGTAGAAGAGGTAGGCTACGCGGAGGACGTCGTTGTTTTTGATGATGGAGGACTCGACGCAGAAGAAGGAGATGAAGTCGGTGATGGTCTTGTTGTCCTGTTTTAGGGGTTAGCGGGTTTGTAGGGGTTGGTGGGTGTTTTTAGGGGTTAGTGGGCGTATGTTTTTTTTTTTTGGGGGGGGGGGGGGGGGGGGGGGG
>SRPY01000597.1:0-21163 GCA_018360145.1 Claviceps africana
ATATATATATATTATAAAAACACTTTAAATAAATAAAAAAAATATAGAAAATATAAAATATAAAATATAATTAATTATAAATATTAAATAAAGTCTTAAAAAGTAGAAAAAACTTCTATTATTCTATAGTATACCTTAAGCTAAAGTAAAAAGCAAAATTTCTATTTATATTAGTATTAATTAATTATTAATCTATTAATTATTATTTATCTCCTCCTTACTCTTTATATTCTTTACTTTTATAACCTTTACCTTTACTATTTTAATATAGTAATTTTGTATATTACACTTATACATTAAGTTATTTATAAAGCAAACTAAGAATTAATTATTAATTAATTATTTATATATAAAAGAAAAAGAATATATACTATTAAACCTAAACTCCTTATATTTATAGTATAATATACTACACTTAAGCTTAAAAGCCTAGTATATTTTTATTATATTTATTTAAAATATATATTAGTTAATTAATTAATAATTAATTAAAAATTAAAAAAAAATTACCTCTTCTTTTTAGTAGTCTTTTCTATTTACTTTATAGAGTAGAAGGCTAGCTTTAATTAATAAAGCTATATTAAATTCCTCTACTTTTTTCCCCTTTTTTTAAAAAAAGGCAAAGACTTTAGCCTTTTAAACTATAGGTATATTCTACTTAGTTTTACTGTATAAAAAAGGTATAATATTAAAGTAGTAGCTTATTTAATTATTAATTAATTAATAACTAATTAATAATTAATAATAATTTAAAATTACTTATATTAAATACACTTACCTTTATTAATTATACTAGCACCTTTATAGCTAGCCTTAATAAGAATCTTATATACTAAGTAAATATATACCTTTAGATTTAAATAATTAAAGTATACTGTAATTTAATTAATTATTAATTAATTAAAAAGTAAATAAAAAAAAAAGACTTATTACTTTATAAAGGTTATTACTATTAAATTTAATATAATAAAATACCTTACTAAGGGGTATAACTAATTTACTACCCTATACTTATTATATTAGAAAAAAAAAATCTATAATTAATTAAAAATTAATTACCTCTTTATTAAATATATTAAGATTAATTTAATACTATTTTATACCTATAGGCTACCCTTTATAATACTTTTTATAAAAGAGGTAGTCTTTAAGTGTAAAGCTATATACTTATAATATAATAAATTAATAATTGATTTTTTATAAATTAATTTCTAATGAATTTACACGTAAGATATAGGAGTATATAGGTGTGTAGGTATATATAGGGGCAGGCGTGCATTTTTAGCGGGGCGTAGAGGAATTTTTATTGACCAACCACAGCGCGCAAAAAAGTGGACCCCCTCCGCGCCCCGCAACAACTCTTGGATTAGCTAGTTGAACAACTCTGGGTTTATCTACGCCCTCGGTACAATCCTGCTCTCACGTCCCTGCGTCGTTGACGTAATGGCTGGCTCCGTGCTGAGAACTCGCGCGGTTGGGTCTACGCTATCACCAGGCTAGCAACGTGTTTTGGCTGCCAACGCAGGCATACGGCACGGAGACGTGATGCTATTCACAAGCACGAGGTTGGGGGTTGACAAGACAAATTGTTGTGTCCGGAGGTGGCACGAACAAAGTGGTCTTGCAGCAACCCCGACCATGGTTTACCGTTCGTGTTAGCCCGATCCCTTTTACATCAGCACTTCTCCGCCTTTTCCCACAAGTCACGCAGTGGAAGACAGGCCGCCCAAATCTGGCTACACACGTGTGTCCAAGACAAGTGCGAGACAAGGGGATCGTGGACAACCATCAAGTTTCGGTGTGATACACTGATTTGTGAAATGAAGCCATTCATTCCCGGACCCAGCAAGCTTTCTCAAGAGGGATGACGTTTGCAAGGAGCGTCAACTCTCCGTCACGGTCAGGTTGACATTCGAATGTCCATCACAAATTATCCGCCTCTGCAAAGCAGCAAAGCAGAGACTCACCACTCTCAGCAGTAGGGATTTTTTTTTTCAAGTACAACCCGTGCCTTTTCCTTTAATTTTTTTCTGAAAAGGTTAAAAGAAAAAAAAAACATCTTTTGTTCACCAAAGTGAACATGTCCCAGTTGTCCCACAGCAGCGGAATGACAATATATCGTCGGATAGATAGATATTCTCCATCTCCTACGCATGCCGCAATCGCGACGTAATCTCCTCCCGTGGCGCTGCGCGAAAAAAGCATGTCCGAGCATGGCCACTAGGTGTAAGCCGAAGTGCATGACGTTATTGATGATGGACACACGCCCCCCATCAGCCGGCTGGCGATCGTTCTTGGGCCCATCCCTGCTCGATCCATAAAAAGGTGACGTCAATCCGCAGCTTGACAGAAGCCGGAGAGACATGCACGCAGGTATCAGGCAAACAAGCCGCAGCTCCCGTGTGCCATTTCCTCCGACATAAGAACGACCCCAAACCATAGTCTATTCGGCCGATCCGGACGGTGCAAAGGAAGGGGAATGGGTCCTGCTGAGGTTGCATCGGCACCTTGGGATGATAGTCGTCCTCTCATATTGGTCCGGACCGTGTCAAGCAAGTATTGTACATATGTACATATGTACTTACATCAACTAGGTACTTACATACTTAAGGTAAGTATGAATGTACATACAGCATGGTGGGCCGGGTACCACCCAGCGGGGTCGTGACTCGTAAGTAACTGCATAAAATTTCAAGTGTGGAATTCCCTGGTCCCGTTCGACATGAAAAAAAAAGCAAGCACGTGTTCATAACGTCCTGCGTGCTCGGTGCCGTGCTTGGTCGGTCGACCGACAGACTCGGCTTGCCCGGCGCAGGCCTTTGTGTCGGTCCGGCCGGCCACTCCGGTCACGGCTCTCTCCGCTGCACCCGCATGACACGATTGTCTGCCTCCTCGCGCTTTGGTGACGGGAGCGCGAGGGAGGTGCCAAAACCCAAGGCACGATTTGTCGCAGGAAACGGCTTCTTGTCGACAAAAGCTGGTTTGCGTCCATCTTCCTTGCATACAAGCTGTACTTGCTTGGGCTCTTCGCTCTGGCGTTGCTTGGCTGTCATGCACGCCATGAGCGGCAACATACTTTGTCGTCGCCAGAGTTTTGTCAACATGGACAAGGTCAAGTCGTCAAGGCATGAAGAAGCACAAAAATCCATAGCGAATGCTGATTACTGAGCAAAAAAATTAGCTACCCTCTGTGTGCAGTGCTTGCGCCGCCATGTAACATCATTCATCTTGCCAACGCCTCCTCTTGGTATCAATTACGCCATGTAATAATAACCCTTTCGAAATGGTCGCTCCTCAACGACCCCTTGTCGTGTATTCTAAATGTCCCAGTGTCAATAAATCGGGTTTCTTCTCTAACGGATGCCGACTAAGACCTAAACCCAGCGTTTTCCCGAAACGTGTGTACCACACCTCATCAATATGTGCCAGTGAAGCTCAGTCATGAGGGGGAAAAGTAAATTGAGAGAAAAAAAAAAGAAGGGGAGGAAGGAGGGTTTTAGTGTAATTTATGTGTTTGAGCCTTGCGTGATCTTGATAATTCAGGTTTAGCACATCAAGAAAACCAGACAGGTCGGTGTCAAGCGTGCGAGACAGTATTTGATAGAAGAAATATTGTGACGCTTCCATACAATGCTTTCTGACCTCAATTAAACGCCGGGCTTTATATGCCTCCCGATCAAAATATGTTTTCCGCAAGAGTCGCAGCTTCCGTGATAATCATGTAATGCTCGCTTATTCTTATCCATAATAGGTTCCTTTGGCCTGGGAGTTGCGGATATTGCCAGTATATGTCGTAGGCATACAATTGACAAGCTGAATATCGGCCTTAGTAAGGACGGGCTTCGTCCACCACTCCTGTCGATGACTGCTCCGCGGCTCGGGTCCGACCCCACCGCCGTGGTGGTGGTGCCTTTGGCGGTACTCGTTTACCCTGGCCATTGAAAGTGACGTGGAGCTTGGGTGCCTGAACGAACGGAACGCCGTGGCGGTGTCTTGGAACAGTAGGAAGTGGCCGCACAGTCTCAGTCGATGGCTGGGAAGCTTTCCCAGGCACACCAAGGCTTTCGCTGGTATTCCGTGCTTCAATTGAGTGTCGACTTGGTGTTTGAATGCCCGGACGCTCCATCACGCCAGCAACATCATCAACGCTTATGTTGCTGTCACATTGGGTCGGCGGAAGACTGATGCCCAGGAATTTCCGAGCCACTTCAGCCTGCCCTGAACCTCCCTCGCTGGCTTGAGTATCCTCGACCCAATCGACCTTGGCTACCCTTTCCACCAGACGCAAAGTTGTCTCATCCGCCGGCGCAAAGTGCGCGTTATGAGGTCCACGCAAGATCCTCAATACTCGCAAAATCTCTTCTCTTTTGTAGTGAGGCGGCTGGTTGAGCTGTGTATGTGCCAAAAGAGGATACAACACCCGTAAGTAGGTGTGACGAAGGGATATTTTCTCGTCTGGTAGATCCATCAGATTTCTGATGATGACATCCAACAGGACCCGCAAGTCGTTGGTGTAGAAATATTCGTATGTGGCCTTTGTTGTAAAAAGAAGATACAGGAGCTTCAGGATGAGTAGCTGTAGGGAGGTCTCTGTTTCTCGGTTCAAAAGCAGAATTACATTCTCCCCGAATGTTCTATACAGCGGGCCATGGAGGCTCAGACACTTGACGATCCGGTTCGTTAAGGGTTCGGAATGACTGGCAGAACCCGGCACAGTATCTGTAGAAGCCAGCATGTATTGCTCGTTTAACACAAGCTAGCATGGGTCAGCTTGATACGAGGCTGGCTTCGGACGACTACGAGCCCACATTGGGCCTCGTGATGCGGTTTGAGAGGAGCGGGTACATCAGCTTACCAGGACTCGGATGGCAGGGTAGTGGTATGGATCTTGCACATCGTCTGAAACGCCCGCGATGATGCCAAAAAGATAATGAACAAATTCATCGTTCACGAGCGCTAGATCCTGAACCTTTAGACGCTGCACTCTCGACATCTCGTACATCAATTGAAGCAACAACCGGTGCAGGTGCGGATCGGTGTCTTGCTGACAAGCGATAATGAGCTCCAAAAGCCTTGGAAAACAGGATTCCTCAACCATGGAGGGGAAGATGGACTCGTTGGCGCAGCCATCCAGAAATAGAACACTAGCGATGGCATGCAGAGGGCCTGCCTCGTCTTCCTGCAAGAGACTGTGTATTATTTGCGTCCGGACGTATTCTTTATGGCTGTTGAAGATGTCGCTCTCCAGTAGCATTTGAGCGCAGGTGAGGAAATCAAATTGTGAATCGGGAGACGGGAACCGCAGCTTCGCAGAAATGTCCAGCCACATGCGGAGGGCGTCGTCGATCGCTTCGTGACTGTCGCAGTCTGCGGCCAGACACTTGGTCATCTCTGTCCAAGGAATCGTCAATACTGTTTGTGACAGGAGTGTCCATTGATGGCTTTGTGCTGAGCCGCGAGGCTAGTTCATACCTGTCCACAGTTGAAGTTCTTCCTCGGAACTCAGCGCCCCGTCGACCTCGTCATGGTCAGCCATGGCTGCGTGCTAATTCGACATGCGGCGACGACGGCATCTGGCCCTATTCCAGCCGAAGCACGGCAGCGACCACTGATGGTGTGGGTGTGTCTGAGTGGTAAGCGCTTTGCGCCGCTATCATGAGGCGGCAGGGAAAAGAAAGTACTTAATTTTAGGAAGCAGGTTCCTACTTAAAGTACCCAAGTAAGCAGGTAAGTACTTAGGTACCTGGCTGTAGGAGGTAGATACCGGAAGTAGGTAAGTCGGGATGCAGGAGCCGGTCGGTAGGTCCCGGTCACGTTCACGTGACCAGGACCCACAGCAACTCTTAGATTAGCTACTTTATAAAAAATGTATAGAATATATTACAATAACTTTAATCCTAGCCCTAACCCTAAGCTCTATCCCTAACCTTTAATCTCTAACTAGTATTTTATAATTATCTAACCTTAACCGCTTTAGCTATATATTAATAGCTATTTATTTAGAATTAAAATAAATTATTAAGCAAATAAAGCTAGAAGTATCTTTATAGCGCTGTGTGGCGTATGTGTGGCGTGTGTGTGGCAGCCCCACAACAACTCTCGGATTAGCTAGTTGAACAACTCTGGGTTTATCTACGCCCTCGCCGGTCAGCCACCTGTGCGTTCGAACACAATACAATAGTGGGGTGATGCACGTATTCTGTCCGGTATCGACAGTCTGGCATAGTGGGTTCAGGTCATTCCAAACATTTCGCCATACAATTTGGGTGGGAAACGTTTCAAAAATACTCATGCCCCACTGGATGTGCGCATTTACTTTGGCAGGATCCCATGTGCCGTCATTGCTACCAATTCTCCCTCGCATCATGCGATGTGCAAAAAAGTAAAACACGTCTTGGAATCATGCAAAAGGCGGCTGTCACTTCTATTATCACGAATAGTCCCCCCTGACCATCCTCTTCATTTATTCATTTCGATGCATACACGCTTTTCAATGGAATGGCGCTTTCTTTCTAATCCACACATCCAAGAAAGAACCTCGGTCAAATAGGTAGCCAGACACCTTACTCCTGGGATATTTATCGAATCAAAACATGCGCCGCCACAATCCTTTCAGCAGAGGTGACGCGAAATCGAGAAGCTTGCAACATGATCAAATCTCATGGGTGCCGTCCGTCGTCCTTTACCCCCCGCTCATGAGCCGTCATCGTATACCTTGACCTTTGCTGCGTACTCCCGAATGTTGCTCACGACGTAGTTGCTGATGGTGTCGCCCCGACCAGCAGCGATCCTGAGGATGAGTTCGTTCAGGTTCTCGCGTCCTAGGATATCGACGTGATCAGCGGTTTTCGGTCCACCCCTTGGACTGAATCGTTCTGGCTCATGGGACATCTCCACAACGGTAATCGGAGAGTTGCCGGGGTTGTATCGCTTCATATGCCATCCATGATTGCACATGTACCCTGTGCTCAGCAGGTTCACGGTTCCGTCCCCCTCTCCCATTACGACACCATGGTCGACTTCACCCTCCGTGAGTCCTGTGTCGATGACAATTTTGAGCTTTGTGTTTGTCGGTTGGTCTGGCGCCCGATAATAATATGCGCGCTCTGTGGGTTTGCCAACACCATAGAAGCAATAAATCCTGAGGTTGGGGGCATTTGGAAGACGTGTTTCAAGCGGGTTGATCCACTTCAAGGAATCCTTCTCATTGGCCTCGACTTCTGCTGCTGTATGTGCAACACCGTGAGAGTAGCTCTTCTTGATCTGGTTCTGGTACCAATCCTCCGTGGTGTTGAAAAGATAATCCAGAGAGCTCTCCACGGTCATATTGCGGTCGGGCGCAGTCCAATTGGCACCAACCTTGAAATTGAGAATGGCTCCGTAAGAGAAATTTTGATTTGGCTGGTCATCTGGTGCCCAGTCAAGGTCGCCCCAGACAGCGTTACCACCCTTGGGTAGCATGGAAGAAATGCCAGGCATGGCGCGGAAGATGTCGGCCCGCTCCTCTTTGCTCAAAAACTTCTCGAGACCATACATGGCAAATGCATTCAGCTGGGCCGTGTCCCTCATCTCGCCGGACAAGACGGCCGTGAGGTCCTTGACGGCCCCCAACATGCAGCCGCTGATATTGATCCAAGCTTGGACGTACCGGTCGACCCAATCCTCGCCGCCGCGGCCACCTTGCTCCGACTGGACCCAGTGGAAAAAGTAAAAGACAACCTGACTGCCCATGCTGTGAGATGCCAGAACGACCTTTTCTCCGCTGTATTCCACCGCGGACTCGATGTGCGACTTGAGTCGAGAGAAGTACCGGTCCCTTGTCTCCAGGTTGGCGTAGGACAGCCGCCAGTCGTAGGCAGCGGTAAATGAGTTGGTAGGGTCATAGCCGATGGTGGCAAGATTTTCGAATATCTTGTTCCAAATCCAATATCCCGTGATGAAGAAATCAGTGGCATCGAACCCCTGAGCAGCACGCAGTTTCGCGCCGGCTGGATCGAGTCCGGTCTTCTTGTCGAGCATGACGTGCTTCTTCCACTGGTCCTTGTCCATGACCAATGCCTTCATCATCGTCCAGCTGCCCCACAATCGCTTTCTGAAGTATTGGCGGGACGCGTTGGCAGTGCCCCAAGACTCGAGACCGGTGGAGATGACACCAGGGACCATGATGACGGGGTGGTGCGCATTCAGACCGTCGGCTCGGGCTTTGAGGCCGACGGAGAAGGAGTCGTATGCATCAGTCACCTCGCGCTCTCCTTGAACGAGTTCGCGCATGTCTTTAACAAGGCCAGCCGGAAGAGCATCGAACAAGCTGTCCATGCTCAGCTCGCCAATCTCGGGCAACTCGATAAGATCATTGGTCGAGGCAAAGAAGCCTGCAGCAAACAAGCCGCACAGCCCGCCGAGTAAGAATATGAAGGTCGTGCGCCGCTTGCGCGTTGTCTTTGGCACCTTTTCCGCTACCACAACCTGAGGCGCTGGTCCGGCAGCTGGAGGCTGGTGGTGATGCTGATGCTCGTCCAACTCTTGCAGGTCGTCGCCGACGCGCTCTGTTCCGGGAACCGCGCGACGACGGAGTGTGGTCGCCATTGGCAGGCACGGGACTGCCGAGCCACGGCGTGCGAGATTGAATGGGCTGATGGACGTGTGCGCTGGTTGTAGTGGACAAGACGACAAGTACGAGCTCGAGCTCGAGATCGATGTGTCGAGACGGCGAGGATCGGGACGGCGCTGCGCTGCAGTGGACCGGGCGAGCCTGTTTCAGGCGGGACACTCGATGGAATGGGATGATTGGGACCAGTCTGGTAAGAAATGATTGTGGTATTGAGACCTTTCTGGTAGGAATGGATTGCGATTTGCTTCTCGGGTAGTGACGGCGGAGTCGAGTGCCGCGAGTCCCGAGAGGCGAGAGGCAGGCGTCGCCATCAGTCCAATGACGTAGCAGGAGGATCGCCGGCGTGGCTGCAGGCTCCCCGCGAGGCAGCTTCAACGGACCAAAGGAGCAGACCAGACGAGACGAGGCATGATGACTACGAGATTGCATGTGGTGTCAGAGAGAGGAAGGAGGTCTTGACATGTGATGAGTGGGGTGCAATGTGCAGCGTGGGCTGCTGTGAGATGTGATGTGAATTGCTACCATCCTTGGCGGCTGGATGAAGTTGCTGGACGCGTCCATTCCTCCTCCTTGGCCGTATGTATATTCGCTACCGTTGCGTGGGCTGTTTAGGCAGGTACGACCTACTACCTAAGTACCTAAGTATGATGTATGCAGGCACCTAGGCACCTACTTGGTACCCACGTAAGTACTTAGGTACTTACGTGGGTACTTACCCAGCCCACTTACCCACTGCAAGTACTTGGTAGTAGGCAGTACATAAGGTACCTATTTAAGTATCCACCCGGGGTCGGCCGTCGCGAGCGAAGGAAGCAAGAGCCAATCACGCTCATCATGCTCACGCCTGGTGCTTGGCTTGTTCCATCATTTGGTTTGGTCATTATCAGGTACTTAACCTTCTGGATCGTTATTTCGTTTAATCGTTTTCTCGTCCGTAATGAGCCCGTTGCCATCATTATCTAGTTTAATGATGATGATGAGTTCATCATTCTTTCATTCATGGACTCATGATTAGTTTTGATTGTTCTGCCTCTGTCATTGCCGTCGCCCGCATATGTTGCATGTATGTGCTTCGTCGTTCCTTGCGCGCTGCCGCACCGTCCCGAGCCCCCAAGTCCATGGCCGGGCCAGATGCCAGCTTGACAGCTTGACAGCCGTCCACCCCACCACGCAAACCAACAAAGGAACCAGACCAGATCAAACCGGCCAGACATCGCATGCGAACAGGCATCAAGAGCATCACCCACTCTCGCGCAGCCCAAGGCATTCGCGCGCACCGTTTGGCAATCTCGGCACACACCCGCCCTCACCGCAAAAGGCAACAAACAAGCATCTCTGCCCGGCGCCGTCTGCGTCCCGGGCCTCGGGCATCTCTGCCAGGCCAGCCTCGATCACCAAGCCTGGCCTCGTGGTGCTCGCGCGCGTTGCAGCCCGACGGTGACGTCTGCCGCACCCTTCGGCCTGGCCCGTGTTCACGTCGGGCACGAGGATCCTGTCATTTCCTGCATCTAGCTCTGGCTTCGGTGGAAAATTGGCGGAGCTGTTTTGGCGAGGCCACTTTCGGCGAGTTGGCTCGGGGCCAGTTCCGTTTCAGACGACGAATCGGACTTGATTCACCACGAGCCTGTTTGAATCCCCCGCCCGTCACGCCCTGTTCCGCTTGTGCCTTGCTGCCTTGTCCTCAAAATCACTTGGGAAGCAGATACCGTCCCTCAGGATGGCTGCTTCGCCGCACAACGAGGCAGTCATGAGCGACCTACGGTATATACAATATCAACATGAACTGGAGTCTCGCTATCTCCCCGCGATACGCTCGCTTATATCCAAGGATCTTAGCGAACCATACAGCATATACGTTTACAGATATTTCCTATGCCAGTGGGCCCATCTTTGTTACCTGGTAAGCCACGCCCATGTGCAACAGACAACCTGGCAGGTCATTTACAAAGCAAGGGGAAACAAAAGAAGGAAAGAAAAAGAAAAGAAACATAACCTCAGCTGCAGTGATTAACATGCTTCTCAGGCCCTCAATCCGACCGATTCATCCCTGGTTGGCGTTGTTGTCTGCAAGCTGGAACTTCATTCATCACACTCGCCCCCTACTCGCCGCGGCTATATCGCTATGCTCGCTGTGGAGTCTTCCTTCCGAGGGCACGGAATTGCGACGGCCTTGGTCAAGCGGGCAATAGATGCCATGACAAAACGCCATGCGGATGAGATTGTTTTGGAGACGGAGGAAACAAATATTCCGGCCATCAAGCTGTATGAAAGGCTTGGTTTTCTTCGCTCCAAAAAGTTGCATCGCTATTATCTAAATGGGAACAGTGCTTATCGTCTCGTCCTTCCTCTCCGAACCATGGACCTGGACGAGGGCGCAATTTATCCTGCTCTCGAAGAGATTGGATTTTAGTTGGCTCAAAGGGACAAGACGCAGCATTCTCCCTACTTATCCCTCATTCTCGTCTCCCAACATTCTAGATCGATACCGACATGGCTGCAACCCGCAAACTTATTGACTCTATGGACCATGAGCGGCCATGGCATTGCATAGACCGGATGGTGCTTGCGGCGTCAAAGGACAATAGATTCTGCCTACAAATCTGTTGAAAAAGCGAACAAATATGACATTTACGATATCTGGCCAGCTTTATATGATGAGTATACATGTAGCGAGACGGCGGTTGCCAATGGAGCTCACCTTTCAGAGACAAACATGATAGAAATTTCGAAAATTTGTGTGCCGCTACCCCGTGCCCCTAACTGCAGAGAAACTCTTGAGAGCTGTAAATCGAAGCCGCCAACCCCCAAGGATTTCCTCCGGAAATGCCTAAATAGGTAAAAATATCTGCAACATAATAAGCGGCATGAGCGAACTGGTTCCAGGTCGAGTAACACGGGCCATGATGCTGACTCACCCGGCTTGTAATATATGTTCCGTTGACTGGAACCAGCAATCTTCAATTCTCTCATCCTTTGCAGAACGCGGGCGACGTCTGCTTTGTCCATGAAGTCTGACGTATAGATGCATATTAACCTGTCTCTTGTCGAACCATTCGGTTCTGGTCGGGGTGCAACCTTTGCTGCGATACCAAGTTCGTTGTTTGCCGTGGCTCTAGCAACCAGCTCCCACAGGTCGTTTACCGTGGCTGGAGGGCAAAAGATCATCCACTACATGCAAGGAAAGAGGAGGGATACTAGTTAGTGCTGAGGCATATGTGTATGATATATGTATGCTTTGCTTTCTGAGCAAGTGGAAGCCATTCAAGCAAAGTCAACCGGGCGGTTGAGCCATAGTGAAGAAAACATGGCTCCTCTCCTACTTGCCTTGCCAGTACGTACCCGACCTGCATAGGCCAAGTGAAGAATGTCGGACACGGCGTTCCTTCGTTCTTGAGATAGCTCTTGAGTGATGAAGTTGGAAGACTTCCCACTGGTTTGAAGCCGCTGCATCAGTTCGGCCAAGAGTTCCAGCCTCTCCATTGCACCTTGAACAACGAGGCTCAGTTGTCGACCAGCTTCAAAAGGGGCCTCGTCTTCATTTCCCCTCATAAAGGCATCGTCCGACGTACTCTTCGCTTCGCGAGCAACGAGAGGATTGCAAATGAATATCCAGGGCACGTCTTTGCTTTGGTTCGTGGTTGCCGGGGGGAGACGATGCAGAAAATCATCCAAGGTCTCCGTGAGCTGCCAAGCAAATTCCACGCCGGCGTAGGGATTATGCAACTTTGCAGTTGCGATGGCACTCGTGGGTCGTCGAGCCGGATGTCCGACACCCCATGTGCCGTGCCGGTCGATCCAGTCGGAGGCGTTGAACTTTTGCACGCGAGACTCTAGCTGTAGTCTCTCCGTTGGATGTCCTAGGAGACAGACCATGTAAGCAAAGCGTCAGCTCGGTCGACGCCATCGAGGGTGGAGTCGTGGACCGCGTGGCGTACCGTAGAACTCATCATCTTGCGTGGCCTTGTCCATGGTGTTTTTCCTCATGCCACCGACCCAATCCGACACGCGGCAAAATTGGAGTCCGCCCAGGTCTATAAATGCCTGTGGCAGACCTGAGACTGGTCAGGATTTTGTGAAGCAGTCAACGATGTTGATGGCGCATGTTGCTGGCCGATCCGTGCACACTTGAAGTTCAGGTGGAATGAATAATGGCATTGGGAGCACAAAAAAAAAGAGAAACCGTAATGGGTGACGCCTGCCGTCTGGTCGTTTTAAAGCAAAGAGTCTGGTCTGTCTGATCTGGTGTCACATTGATGCCGCCGGCACGCCCCGCAGCGTGATAGGCCTGTGGCTTTGGGCATTTCGCTGACATCAAGCAGCCGAGACTTTCAGGCCAGCTGCCCCTCTCCACCACACGATGTGCAAGTCGACTGGTGCTGGCGATTGGAAGACGTGCACGGAAAACACGCCCTTTCCCTGTTCCCCTTTCGTTCTGGTCTCATCATGAACGACCTGAAACCAATCGCATCCACGGCGCACATGACGCTCGACCTTCCTCCAAGTTGCATCCAATTCTGCCCTACAAACCCCGAGTTGTTCGTGGTAGGAACATACAACTTGGAGAAGAACAGTGCGAGTGCGCGTACAGAGTTGACGGCGGCGGAAGAGGTCCCTCAGAAGGAAGACGACACCGTCAGCGTTCCCCAAAGCCGGAATGGCAGTCTACTCTTATTCCTGCTTGATGGCAGTAGCCTGTACGTATAGATTCGTATCAACTATCAACCCGGAGCAAACTACTGCCAGGGCATCTGCAGCATCTTGTACTTGTGAACGGCTGCTTATATCTCATCATATTGCAGGACCTTGGTGCAGACAGAAACGCAACCATCGGCGCTGTTGGACCTGAGATTTCGTCCAAGCTCTTCAGGCAGCCAGAGCATTCTGGCCGTCGTTTCAAGTACTGGGTCACTCTCCATTTACGGCCTGGAACGTCAGCATAGCCCTGCCTTGAAGCCACTAGCCACAAGCCGATGTGAGGATTTGGGTGAAGAGGTTTTGTTTTTACAATGTAGCTGGCATCCCTCTCTGAGCAATACCATTGCAGTGACGACGTCTACGGGGCTAGCCAGACTTTTGCATCTCGACGCGAACTGGGTCATTGACGGTTGGACAGACCTGAACATCCAGAACTCTTTGGAAGCTTGGTCAATAAGCTTGTCTGATTCGGATACTCGAGACGACAATGACGGCAGAAGATACACGACAGTGTACTGTGGTGGTGATGACTCCATATTGCGATACACTTCCTGTTCATGGCCCAAGAATAGCGGCGGACAGGAAGTTGAGATTGCATATTCATCGGCGAGCATTCAAGGGAAACACGATGCGGGCGTCACGGCAATCTTGCCGCTGTCGCATCGGACGACCGACGGTGGTCGCATCGTCTTGACCGGCAGCTACGACGATCACCTCCGCGTCTTTGCCATACATGACTTGCATGAGAGCTACGGTGCCAAGAAGGTACGCTCATTGTGCGATATCAATCTTGGTGGCGGTGTTTGGAGGCTGGATTTGGTTGATGCCTGCTTTTCGGAGCCGTGTACTGCAACGACTGCCGAAATTTGCGTGCTGGCATCATGTATGCATGCTGGGGCCAGAATAGTTGCCATTACGACGGGCGATGGACAAAGCTGGAAAGCTTCGGTAGTTGGGCGCTTTGAAGAGCACGGAAGCATGAACTATGCATCTGACTTCATCAGAACATCCCAAGGCCGCAGCCTTAGGTGTATTTCCACAAGCTTCTACGACAAACTGCTATGCCTGTGGGACCATGAAATGCCCAGCTTTCGAGAATGATGTCCGTAGAAGGGCAGGAAGAGCTGGTTTGCGGCTGGTACATACAAATCAATATGGCATCCCAGTCTTGTATCATCTGTCTTTACCCTGCAGTGTAGAACGAAGGCTCCTCGTGGTGTCAAAGGTCTTTAGGTCCGTCGTCACTTGACAACTGAAAGGGGGAAAAGAGAAGGGACCTTTTTGTTGATTACTTCCCAGCGTACAATACACGCCACGTTCTGATCTGGACAGACTCAAGTCGGAATTATTTACATACTTACCTACTTCTACTTATATATGTACATACATACATACATACATACATACATACATACATACATACATACATACATACTATTGTATGTATGTATGTACGTCACGCATGTGCTCCAGAATGGGCCCCAGTGCGGCACTGCGCGACACGACTGAACCATTTAACTGAACCATCGAACTGAACCATCTGACGCCTCACAACCCCGCCTTTGTGCCCTGCAGTTGGCCCTCGTGGAAGATGCACCGGTGGCGTGGTCACGTTGAGACCAGCTAAGCTTGATGTTGTTTGTATTCTGCTCGAAGATGCCAGTAGCTCAACATGGCTCGAGGCTCCGAACCCTTGCTCTCGTCACTTATGTAATCGCGTGCAACGTTTAAACTTTCCACTTTTCCGTCGACTTCGCGCGGTCCTGAAAGGTGGCAAGGGATACATGCCATGGATGCTGCTGCTACGCTGCTACGGTTGTCAACGGTGCCCACTGCTGGTTCCAGCAGTCCGTTCGGTCTGGCACTAAGTACTAGGTACTTACTACAGGTGCCTACCAGTGGGTTAGTACCTGGTACCTAGGTACCTAGGGAGGCACCTTGATCCACTCCGCTCAGCGAATGGTTGCTCGCAAGTCGCCGAGACTGGTCTGCTTCCAGGCGGCTGAAGCGGGCCAAGGTAATCGCAAGTCATCCACTTTGCAGCGCTAGAAACCAAGTACCGCCAGGCAGCTTCGCACCGCCAGGCAGCTTCGCACCGCCAGGCAGCTTCGTTTTCGACCAACACCGAGGCTTTCTCAGACCTAGCTGCTACATTGAAATACTGCGTGCTTTTGCTCCCCTTGACTTTGCTACTTCACAATCTTTGTTCTTTCATTCTCCGGTCTTTGGCCTTGCCCTTTTTTTTTTCTTGTGCTTGCTAATACGTCTGGTACACATCTGGTCCGTCCTCTGCCGCCATACTAGATTCCATCCTTCATTTCCCGTCACCGACCTCGTCATTTGCCCGCCGCATTGCTGCGAGATTTCAATCACTACTTCACTGTCACACATCAAAGAAATTATACCCACTTGCCGAAAGAATCAACTTCCCGAAGAGCTCCCTTAGCACCATCTGCCTCTTCGCACAAGCAGCGGCTTGTACTCATAAATAATCGAGTGCGACGCTCTCTCGCTACTTCGAAACAGCAGATCCTGCAAGGCCAGCAGTCACTATTCGTCAGCAGTCACCATTCGTCAGCAATCACCATTCGTCAGCAGTATCCATGTCTGCAAACGGCGTGGCTCTGCCAGCTGGCGCCAATCCAAGCAATGGCCTGATGGACGACACGTCGACCAAAATTCACCAAGCTTTGGAGGTTGTACATAGTTCATATTCAAGCAATGAGGCTCGTCGGGACGCTCAATCCTTTCTCGAAGAGGTCAAGGACACTGCAGAAGCGCCTTTTCAAGGATACAAACTGGCTTCTGACCGATCTCAGCCATTCGTCCTCCGCCATTACGCCCTCTCTTTACTCGAACACGCCATACGATACCGATGGTCCACCTATAACGATGAGCAGGCTTCGACGTTACGGAATTGGGTTCTGCAACTGAGTCAGGCAATATCTAGAGCTGACCCGGGCTATCTGAGGAACAAGACGGCGCAATTGTGGGTTGAAGTCGCAAAGAGGTGTTGGGGGGCGGATTGGATGAACATGGATAGCTTGCTTGTCCAGCTCTGGCAGATGCCTGATTCGACTGTTCACAAAGAGCTGGTGCTGTTCATTCTAGAGACGCTTTCTGATGAGGTGTTTACCGGTGATGACCCCGTCGTCGGCCTGAGAGAAGGCGTGCTTAGTAAAGCATGCGTCGAAATCTTCACCCCGACTTCCGTGTTAACTGAGGCATTTCCCAACCGTCAGCCTGGTCCAGATGTGCGGCAAGGACCCGAGGGCTGGCTCGGACGTATTTCTGAATTTCTCAATTTTTGCGTCACCTCTGACGCAAAGGACACGAGCGACGCCACAGGCTGTGCTGTAAAGGCGCTATCCGTATTTGTGTCATTGATGCCCTGGGCGATTCCGAAAGCTATAGCAGCTGCTCAGTGTGTTCATGTCATGACTGCTTCTTTAGCATCCTCTCGCCCCGAGATCCAAAAGGTAAGAGGACGGAGCTCTTTGTTTTCTTCTTCTTCTTCCTTTTCTTTTCCGTCTTTCTTTTGTCTCCGGGTTCCACGCCAAACTGCATCGAGCTAAAAAAAAAAAAAAAAAAAAAAACTGCTTTTCCCAGTGCTCTTTGGAGGCTCTTCATGCTCTCTTCAGTCGCACAAACTTCTCAGACGACGAATTTCGCGAGCTCGTAGTACCAATGTACAGTCATGCCTCAGTCGGCCTTTACAAAAGTCTTTTTAATTGGGCTGTTGTGGACCCAGAAGATGTCGACGAAGATAAATACCAAATTCTCAAAAAGCTATCAGAGGTAAGATCTTGATCGTGGCATCAGGTTTCCGCACTACCTATTTTGTTCATCCATTGATCTAATTGACAGCTGTTATCGTGTCTTGGTGACTACTTCGAGCGCAAATATGCACAAGTACCATCGGAAGCAGCTAGCTCTGAGTTTCTTCAGCTTTTGGTCCAAGTGACACAAAGTCCAAGCCTGATGGTATCCATCCCTATCCTTGTCTCTTGGACGCGGATTCTTGGCCATAGAACTCTCGGCTCCAGCGACATAGTATCATCTAATATCGGTCCACTCCTAGAAGTCTGCGGCTCCAGACTTGTGCGATATGAGAACTTGCCAGACGATTGCAATGACCCCACGTATCTTTTCCTGATGGAAGACACCGACACCATTCCCGAGAGACATGCGTTCCTCGGCAATTATCGCAGATATAGCTCACAGGTTATTGAACACATTGTTCAGTTGAAGCTCATCGAAGCGGTTTCTCATATACTGGGCCGAACTGAGTACATACTTCAGAACCTGTATGACGGGCAAGCAGCATTCAACAGTAAGCACGTCCATGAGATGCTTACCCAAAAACAGCTTGATAGAAACTTCTCTGACAACTACAGAACAAACATATTCTAAGCACTCCATGCCTGCTCTCAGGGTCGACTCGCATTTCACGGTCATCGAGGCTACATTGAAAGGATACGTCAAGTGGAGAAGACATCGCAGACATGATCATGTAAGGCTCAAACAGGTTTCAAGACAGACGTAGTAGCTAAGATGACACTGTCAGGAACAACAAGCTGCTGAAATCGAATCGAGTTTAGAGGCTTGGTGCAACAAGTTACTGGAAATGAATTTTGAGGTAGGTGTTTTTTTTTTTTCGACCTTCTCGCTGCGTACCGCTATGTGGCTGCTAATCTGTCGGCGCTACTCACCACATAGGACCCAATCATTCGAAAGCGCTCGTTGCAACTTCTTGTGTTTTTCTCTACTACGGCGCTGAACAAAAATACCCGTTTCATCTTGAAGGTTCTTGAGCATATACTGTTGACGTGGCCGAATCTTGATTCCGAACATCGAGCCTACAACGATGCTGTGAAAGAGCTTCAGAACGAAAGCATGGTTGAGCTGCAGCGCCTCGCGGCTGAGATGCCCGATCACCTTCTGGTAAAGCCAAAAATCCCGAACTCTTCTCCTCGAATAAAAATTCCTTACTGTTTCTAGGGTGTGTATGATCAAATTGAAAACCGCGTGAACGAGATGATGAGCTCAGGGGCACTAGACGAAAAGCGTTCTATAGCCTACAAGAGTTTTCTATTTCTTATCATGTGAGTTTTCCCAATGAAATGGTACCAAAGATGACGAGCAAGAACCGGCCACGGACTAATCGGGTTCCTGCCAGACACCGAGCTAGCGGCCTTGATGTGCAAACCAAGGTTCAGAAACTTGCCGAGTTTATCGAACCGGTCAAGGCTCAGTGGCAAGACGAGGGAATACGGACTTCGCTCAGGTCCTATTCCCATTTCTGTCAATACCTCGGACTTGATAAAGCCCAGAGATACTTGGCGAGCATACGCGCCCATGAAATCAATGATTGGGGAGCACGAGAGTTGGACGCCGAAGGTCTAGCTCTACAGAGCGAACTAGAAGAACGTTTAAAGGTGCGGAAAGTTTTTCCTGAATGTGGCGTATAAGCTAACCCTGCATGTCATAAGACTCTGCCTCTCCGCCCTACCAAGTCGTTCTTAGCCTTCTCTGTCGAGAGGCTCAGTAAGTCGTCACCGGCTTTTCAGGCTTCGTACGCCCTCTGGCAGGACAGGTATTCCAATATTCTAGCCGATCTGCTCGAATACCTTAGGTAAGGAAGTGGTATAGTACGAAGGATCGATTGGAGAGACGTTATTAACATGACCTCAGATTCGCACATGCCACGCACAATCCAGCGAGCTGGACAGAGTGGCCAATAGAGATGAGAGGAATGGTTGATCGAGTGCTTAGCGATAGGTTCTGGCAAGCGGGTATCTCCGACGGGAGCAAAGACGAATTCTACGCCAGAGTCGTCGACAAGAAAAATACCATAGAAGGCCTCGCTTCAACGATCCGCGGCTCTGTTCGGTTCGTAAGAGAAACGGCCTACGCGATCATCTACTGCATGAGCAGGTTGGACATGCAGTTTTACGGCTTCAGTGGTCTGTCGGGCCCGCTGTCGGCGGCATTGTTCTCCGATTCCATCTGGCTGTCAACACATCAGCAGAGCAACCTGCTCAATCTGGTGCGCTACTTGGTCGATGACTGTCCAGTGGACTATAGAGAGCAGTTTCTGCCTCAACTCCTTGCAGCTTGCTTCACGCAAATGGATGCCAAGATAAATGGTGAATGGGAGAAGATGGACAAGCAGCAAACCTCGGCGGCCAACGGTGAAGCCGGTCTGAAAGAGGAAATGAAGGCGGAGAGCATCCTGCGGCAGGTTACCTACACAGGGGTGATGATGGTCGCCGACTTTCTCGATCCGACAAAACCCAGTTAGTGATGAAAAGCCGTCCATTATACTCTTGCAAGGCTTTGGGCTGACCCAATTCCCAGATCCACCGGCTCTCGGTTCGCGTGGCCAAAAGGAGGCACAAGATGTACGAAGTTCCGTCTCATATCCCTCGCTGCGGAAGTTTTGCCTGACGAGGCGAGAAATCGTCGAGCCGTTGCTGCTGTTTTGCACCCACGGCATCCGTATGAGAGACCAACGGTGTTGTGGTATGATTCTTCGGCTATTCAATTCGCTTGTTCCTGAGTTCGGGCCGGCATTGAACACGTCGGATAGCAGAGCCTCCTTGGCGCGTTCGAATGCAATAACGGCTATTCCTGATGAAATGGCCTCGGCGATTCGGGAGTACATGGCCTCGGATGTTCTCAAGGCATGTTTGACATCTTTTCACGAACCGTATTTCGTTGAAATACAAAAAGAACTGGCGACTTTGATCGCTACCATTGTGGTCTACTATAGCTCCGTTACGTCGACGCCCCGAAACATTTTGCTCTCTTTGCCGAACGTCGATCCTGCTGAGCTGGATCTTCTGGCTCCTTACATGACCAAACCGGATTTGCATACTCGTCAACAGCGAGCAATCGTTCTTGAGGTACTGAAGGACCTTAAAGGCGTAAGCGTGTCCGAAATGGGCAAACTCGCCAAAGTGGCGGGATTCAGCAGCTCGTCGAGGAGCAAGAGAAGTACTCGGAGCAAGATGGCGCAGGGATTTATGAGCAGCACGTCAACGGCCGCCGACGCCGGTCCGACGAGAGGGAACGGGGTCTCGGGAGTGCGGATTACGATGCCAGAGGCGTTGGAAGGCGTTGCCAATCTTTTTGAGGTATAGCTCAAGATGAAGAAGGAGCGGAGGAAGAAGAAGACACGAAGCGGGTCAATCGTCATGGTTGCCCGCTGTCATGGTGATGGACGAAACAAAAGGGTGGCTGAGAAAACCACGACACGGTATGGGTCACAGTGGACCATTGAGTATTTTTTTTTTACTGTAGTCTCAGCGTATCATTATAGATGCAGGCAATAGAAGCGAGTCTCTCCTCCAGATACGAGAGGCATAAAGAGAGAAAGAAAGAAAAGCCTCCTATGTCTATCCGACTTGATTGTCGAGACGAAGTGAGCGCTGCACAAGGCTCGGATTGGGAGAAAGGGGGGTATGGGTGGCAGGTTCTGTAAGAAGGCGAGTACCATGCCAGAAAGCTTACCTCGATGGGAGACGCAGGGAGCTGACCAGGAAATGTACCAACGCTAAGTAGGTAGGTACCTAGGTAAGTAGGCATTGTAAAAGTCCATTGATCCCTTGAGTGCGACCAGTTTGTAGACCACCTAGGGTTTTTGCGAGTAGCTCAGCTGGGTTAGGGGGTTGTACCTCAGTTAACCTAGGAAACCGGTGGGTTATGCATCACGATTTTATTGGCTATATCATTTCCTAATGCCTACACACATTTCTTAGTGGTATATATACTTACCTTATATATATTATTATATAGTTATATAGTATACTATAAAGTAGTATTAAAATAGCTTTATTTATAATATAAAGTGTA
>SRPY01000598.1:0-21161 GCA_018360145.1 Claviceps africana
AATTGGCAAGATTTTTTTTTTTTTTTTTTTGTGAAATAAAAAAAATGAGACAGAAAGAGACAGAGAGGAAGGGAAAGGGAAAGGGAAAGGGAAAGGGAAAGGGAAAGGGAAAGGAAAAGGAAAGAGAAAGGGAAAGGGGGAAAGGGGGAAAGGGGGAAAGGGGACAGGAAAAAATAAGGAAAAAAGAATGGTGCATCGGAATTTCAGCAACCTCTGACATTCCATATTCTTCCCCGCACGTCCAATGCTAGCAGTTTGCCGGCCATCAGAACATCACTTCCTGCCGAAACAGCCCCTTGTTTTACACGCGCCAAGCTTGCCACAAAAGAGGCTCTCCCAGACTCGTTGATAGAGAGAGCATTGATGGCCCTTGGCATGAGGCCACTCCCATCCCTTTCGAGTCCCGACCGCAGCAAGAAAGCAGGTCTGCAGGTCTTGGGTTTGATCTTGCGAGGGCTAAGAGTTGTTTTGCAGCACACGAACTTTTCTTTCGACTTGCCGACCCGTTTCGCGTTTGAAATACAGTCAGACAGACCTTTGGATCGCATGCGGACTTCGACGATGGCTACAAGTTTGAAGGACAAATTCACATCATATCGAAACCTAGAAAAGAGCAATGGAAGGGGGGGGAGGGGGGTGGGATGGTTATTTTGAAAGCACGAAATGGCGTCCGTACCTAAAACGGTTGGAAAGACTACAATGGCAATGTTTCTCCCATCTGCGACTTGTCGACCTCGCGTCTATACATTATGCGTTGTAAGGAAACCATGATTCAGGCTCGTGGGCATTCCAAATCTTGCAAAAACTGGTGGAATACCGATGTGCAGCATGCCAGCCCTGGGTTTTGTGACAAGGGCCGTTCATAGGGGCTTGGAATACGAAGATTCAATTCAGACAATAATCGACTTTAGCTCACTTAGGGGGCTTAGAGGGTCTTAGAGGTCTAGGTTCCTTCTAAGGGTCCTAAAGGCTGCGGAAATCTTATATATATAAGCTATAAGTAAGGATACCTAAGGTGAGAGGTACCTATTATATAGTGGTACTTAAAGTTAGCTAAGCGCTACCTTTATATATATAATATAATCCCTCTCCTTTAAAAGAGCTTGCTTTAAGCGTTTATAATACTTATAGAGTAGTATTATAAACCTTTAAATTATAAGGCTTACTTAAGTTATTAATTATAAATTAGTAAAGTAAAGCTTTAGCTTTATTTTTAATAAAGTGCTTATAAGATTCTTAAGTTTAATACTTCTTTATAGGCTATTCTTTCTATTTTATTAAGTATTTAATATTATTACTAATAGTTTAGGTATTTTATATCTCCTTTACTTAAAAGTCTTTAACTTTAATAAATTTAGCCTTCTTTAAAATTTAATTTAAATTAATATTTTTCTCTATATAAAAGGGTTTAATAAAGGAGATATAAAAGGAGTTATAAATATACTATTCCTTTAGTAATAATAATTAAAGTGTAGTATTTAAAATTACCTTTAATATATAGAATAGCTTTAATATCTTTTTATTAAGCTTTTTTATAAATTACTTTATATAAATATTCTTTATATTAAATATAATTAACTAACCCTTTATATATTTTAAAGGGTTTTTATACTTTTTATCCGTTTATTTCTTTATTTATTATTAGCTTTTAGTAAATTACTTCTTTACTTTATTATATATTTATATTATTTAGTGTATATATAAGTAACTACTTAAGTTAAAGGGGGCTTTTAATAAAGGGTTATATATTACTAAGTAATACCTATAATTAGTAAAGAATAGGGTTATATTTAATATAAATAATAAAGAATTATTATAAATAAACTTAGCTATAGGCAGTAAGTTTTTTTAATTAAATATCTTATAATTTATAAAGGCTTAAAGATATATTTCTGTTGAAAATAACAGCTATTTTCAGGGGACCTCATCCACTATAAGGACTTTTAACAGGCCTTATAACGACCCTAACTCTGACCCCTATAGGGACCTTTATAGGGGGTTTTTAGGTTAAAAGCCGGCGGCGGTGCGCGTAATACACACGTGCGTGTATGTATAGTAAGCATAAAAATAAATATTCTAGCTAAAAGCTTATAGCTATAAGCGCCTTACTTTTCTAGCCTTTTTACCTTTAATTATACACTTTAATAGTTAATATATATTTAATTAAAAAGCTAATAAACTATTAGCCTTAGTAATTAATTTTTATAGTAATAAAGTATATTAGCTAAATTTTAATTAAAGATTTAAGCTACACTACTTAATAGTTATAAAGCTTTAAATTATATAATTTATAAGCTACTTTAAAAAAGAAAATAAAAGGTCTTTAAAATTAAATTATATAAAGACTAAAGGTTATAAAAAGGAAATATAAGGAGTTTTATTATTATTAAAGTAAAGGGAATTTTTCTATATAAATTTCCTAATTTTTAGATTTTTAAGAGTTTTTTATATATAGATTTTTACTAAATAAAATTTTTAATATATATATTAATAAATTAGTTATATAGCTATAAGTCTATTTTTTTATTTTTTTATATAAATAAATTTTATAAAAAATAAAAAGTAGCTTATAAGCCTTTATTAGCTATATAGATCTATTAATAAGCTTAGTAAATATATAAGGAAGAATACTTATCTCTTTATAGTTATTTATAACTATATAGACTATTAATTAAACCTACTATTTATAATATTAAATAAATTAAATAAAATCTAAGAAAATTTACTTATATTTTATAAGCTAGAATTTAGTGTATTTTATATATTAAAAAGCGTATATTAAGCTTTTAATATAGAAATAAAGCCTATAGTAACCGCTATAGCGCTATAGAAACCTTTTAACTATTAGCTTACTAAGCTTTACTACCTTAGTACTTTAAAGGGTAAAAGCCTCTATAAACCCCTTATTTTTAATACATTATAAACCTAAGAGCACTTTTTAAGTACTAAAAAATTCACTAAATTTTATAAAATAAAGAGAAAATTCATTAAAAATTATCTAAATTTTCTATATTAAAGTATAGACTTAAAAAAAGACTTAAAAGTTATTATTTCTTTTATAAAAATAGAATAAATTCACTAAAAGAAGTCTCCTCTTTTATAAAATAGAGAGAAATATAGTATAGAAGAAATTCTATTTCTATAAAAATAGAATTGTGATGGATTCGAGCTGGTGGCTCGGATCCTTATCAGGGGCTTATCGCAATCTTATCGCATCCCACAAAGCGCAACTATAGAGGCACACTTAGGGCACGCTAGAGGTATATAAGATATATAAGCCAGCGAGGAGGCTCCTTCTAGGAGTCTCCTCTCTCTCCTCTATAGTTAATAATAAATCCATTGACGCTAGATCGCAGAAGCTATCTAGGCCAGTCCATGACAAGAATCTATAAATTATAAAAGCATTCCTACTTTTATAAAAAAGAGAAAAGATATAGAAAACTTTTATTTCTATAAAAAGAGTATAAAGGTATTCCCCTCTATAAAAAGGAAATATTATAGAAGCTTTCCTTCTATAAAGGCCTTAGAAATATTTCTATTTTTAAAGGCTAAGACCTATAAATAAAAGCTTTTATAGGCATTTTTTCTATAAATTCCTACTTTATAAAGCTTTTCCTTTCTTTATAATTTAGTAGCTATAAACTTTATAAACTTAGGGCCCTAAGCTAAAAGCTAAAAGTAGGTTTAGGTTTATTCTATAAACTAGTAAATTACTACTTAAAATAATAATATCTTTAATATTCTATAAAAATTAGAAGATTTAGCTATAACTATAGCTAATAACCTAATAAATAAGCTAGTAAATACACTATTAAAAGATCCTAATTTTAATAGAAGTGTAAGCTAAAATAAAGCTTTTAATATATTAAATTCCTATAATAACTCTATTATTAAAGAATTTAATAAAAAGGTTTATAGCTTTTTAAAGGCTATAAAGCTAAAGAGACTAAAAAATTATAATTAATAGAAATAAGCCTTAGTAATCTAATTTAAGGCTTTAGAAATACTTAATTTTTTAAATAATCTTAAGGGATTTTTTAGTAATTTAAGTAATTCTAACTAAGCTATTATTTTTATACTTTTAAGAGATAGCTATTTTAAGGCCCCTTAAGCTACTATAATTTAGTAATAAGACTTAGTAGAAGCCTTTAGCCTTTTAAAAAGGTAGTATTTTTAGAGTGCTAAAATATAATATAGCTCTTTATATTCCTAATTCTATAGCCTAAATTTCTAAAGCTTTAAGGGATCTTTAAAGGCTTTTAATACTTTATTTAATAATTTACTAGCTAAATTAATAATTTTTAATATTTTTATAAAACCTATAAATTAAGTAAATTAATATTTATAAGCATTAAAATCTACTTTTCTTTAGTAAGTAGAAAGGTAATAATTTACTATAAAGACTAATAGAGCCTTAAAGATCTCTATAGGGGCACTAAATTTATAATTTTTAATAGTAAACTTATTAAAAAAGCAGCGAAATAAGAGCTTTACTATAGCTAAAGCTCTAAATTATAGAGCTATAAGCTTTAAAGAATCTATATATAAAGGCTCTAAAGAAAATAAGACCCTTAATTCTTATAAAAATAAAAATAATAAAAAGAATAACCCCTAAGAAAATAAAGGAAATTCTAAGTCCTTTTTTAATAAAAAGAAAGGTAAAACCTAGCCTAAAAAATCCTTTAAAAAGGCTAAAAATAAGGCTTAAGAGAGTGTATTTATACTAAGTAATTTTAACCTTACTAATAGCTCTTTAGAGCTTTTTAGCAGACTTAATAGCCTTAGTGCTAGCAGCAAATCCACTAATTTTAGTGATTTTAGTAGTATTACTAATACTAAAAAAGACTTAAAGGATAAAAAACCTTTTAAGGCCTTTAATTTTAATTATAAAGTAATAAAGAACTCCTTTCTTTATAATATAGGCTTTATAGTGTATTTAGTTAATTTTAAAGAGCACTTTATAAGCTATATTCCTTATAAAAAAGGGGAAGCTAAGCCTATTTTCATTAATAGAAGACCTATATATCCTAAGGGATATAGAAAAGCTAAATTTCTAATGCTTTACTAATAAAATCCTAATAAATATAGGCCTTTAATCCTTTAAAACGTGCTATATTTTCTAGGTCTAAATATAAATATAGTTAGTAAATTAAAGTATTATTTAGTAGGAGGATATATAAGTAAAAATGCTCTATATTTAGCTAATAGGTCTTATATTAGTCTTTTAAATATTAAGAAATATAGTTTTTTCTTTTAAATAAAAGACCTATATATACCCCTTTTAAAATTACTTAATAGCTTTTATAGCTACTATAATAGTTATTTTAACTATTAGGCTTTTAGCTACCCTATAGAGGTTAAAATCCCTCTTTAAAAGCCCTTATAGGCTAAAGAAGCTATTAAAATTAAAGAATTAAGGGATTTTAATTTAAAACCCCCTAATACTATAGCCCCTTCTTTTTTAATGCCTATAGCCCTAGGCTAGGTCTTTAATTCCCTTAATTTAGCACCTAATTCCCTTAAATTAAGGCTTAATTTTTAAGGGGTATAATAGGCTTTAGCGGACCCTCTTACTATATTTTTAGAGGCTTTAAAAGACTTAAAAATAATAGAAGGTCTTTTAAAGCCTTTAGGACTGTAGGCACCTTAACAAAAGGCCTGTAAATCCTCTAATAGGGCCTAGTAGAGAGCTATAGAAGAAGGCCCTATAGAGCTTAAAAAGTTAAGCTTAAGCACTAAAAGTTAACCTTTAAAGCTTAATTTATATTAAAAATTACTAAAACTAGCTAGAATTTAGTATATTTAGCTAAGGCATTTAGGGATTAACCTTTTAAAGAAAATAAGCTTATTAACTAAGGGAATACTAGTTTTTACTAATATTAAAAATAAGGATTTTCACTATTTAACCTATATTTAAACTAAAGTAGTTAAAAGATTTAGTAAAAATTTAATTTCTAACCCTCTTAAAGCTCTAAATAGGCTAGAGGGGGATATAGTAAAAATTAGCCCTACTTTTTATAATAAGCAGTAAATCTACTTATTTTTAGTAAACTAAAAAACTAGATTTAAGTAGGTTTTATAAATGCTTAATAAAGAGGGACCTACTGTATTTTTAGCTATTAAAAGCTTCTTTAGATCCCTAAAGAATAAATTTAGTACCTATCTTAAATATTTATATTTTAATAAAGGTAAAGAAATTAATTCTACTTTATAGGGCTAGCTAGCTAAAAAAGGGATAAAATTTATAACCTCTTCCTCTTATATCTATAAGTAAAATAGATTAGCTAAGCGTTCTATTTATATTATTTTAGATAGATTATAAGCTACCCTATACTGGTTTAGTTTACTGTTATTTTTATAGAATTTCGTTCTTTTTTTAGTTATAAATTCTATAAATTTATTAGCAAATTTAACTAAACTAGCGTGCTTAGTACAATTATTAGCTAATAACTTTAATAGGCCCTTTATACTTAATTATAGCTCCTTTAAAGCTATAGGCTTTTATTATAAGGTCTTAATTCCTTTAGAAAAAAGACCTAAAGCTTAAAAGCTAACCTTTAAAACAATACTTAATAAGCTACTTACTATAGTAGGTTTTAAGACCTATATAGTATATATTCCCTCTAAAAGGCTTATAATAAAAACTAGCTTTTTTAGAATTATAGAACCTATAGGCCCTATTTCTAGCAGCCTCCCTAGGCTTTCTATAGGGAATAATAGCTCTTTAAAGGGGGACTTCCTTAATAAAAATGCCCTAAAACCCTCTATAATTATAAAGAGGGCTAAGGTAAATTTAGAACCTTTTAATCCTTTACTAGGGAGTAATTCCTTAGAGAGGGAAAAATAACTAAATAAGGTTATTTTTAGTAATAAGAATTACCCTATACCTTATAATTAAATAGTTAAAAATAAGCTTAGCTAAGCCCCTAGTTCTAAGGATTAAAATTCACTAAATTTAATGTAATTTAAGCCCGAAAAAATCGATTTAAATCTAGATAAAATAGATATTAATATAGAGGCTCTTATACATTAAATCTGCTATAAAGTATAACTTAAAGTAAAAGAAAATATACTTAAAAGTAAGCCTAAGACTTAAAAGTAAGCTTTATATTTACTAAATAAAGCTAAATAGCTTAAAGCGATTTTTAGTAAATTTAAGTAACTTTTAAAGGCTAAAACCTTTAAATTTATAAAGGCAGACTAAGTCCTTAAAGGCTAGAAGGTTCTAAAAAATCGCTTAGTATTAAAAATAAAGAGAGATAAAGAAAATAATTCTTTTAAATATAAAGTATAGCTTATTACTAAAGGATTTATATAAATAAAAGGGTTAAATTATATAGATACCTTTACTGCTATTAATATTCCCCTTAGCTAATAAATCTTACTAGCCTTAGCAGCTTAAAATAACTAGAAAATAGAGTAAGTAGACTTTATTAATGCCTTTTTAAATAGTTACCTTAAAGAGCTTATTTATATAATAATTCTAAAGGGTTTTATAGAATTTATTAAGTAAAATCTATACTTAGCTAAATTAGCTAAAAGCTATAGCTATAGGGCTTTTAAAAGGTAAATAATTATATTTAAAAAGACCCTTTATAGCTTAAAGCAAAGCTTTAAAGAGTGGCAGTAAACGCTAACTAAAGTGCTTAAAAGCCTTAGTTTTAGCCCTTTTATATCTAACCCTGCTATATTCTATAATTTAATAACTAAAACGTTTATTATTACTTATATTAATAATTACCTCCTTATAGGGCTAAATTTACAATATATTTAATAGCTTAAAAAGGCCTTATATAAGGCCTACCCTATAGAAGATAGGGGCCCTACTAAATTCTTTAGAGGTGTAAATACAGCGTAATTAGAAAAATAAAATCTTAAAAATACACTAAAAACAGTATATTTAAGAAGCCTTAATACACTTTAAGCTAGAAAATTATAAAGTAGTTAGAATCCTAATATAGCTAGGGGTCTTAAAAATATAGCTTACTAAGCCTTTAAAAAGCTAAGAAATTAAAGAATATTAAAGTATAATAGAGACTATTATATACTTAATGCTCTTTATTAAGCTTAATATTGCTTTTATACTACAGTGGCTTTTTATAGCCCTAGCTAGTCCTTATTTAAAATATTTAAATGCTATAAAAAGCCTACTAAAGTACCTCTTTAGTACTTAGAACCTTACTATAATTTATAAAGGTCCCTTTAAAAATTTAAGTAAAAATAACACTATTAGCTATAGCTTAGTTAGGTTCTATAATAGCAATTTTACTAAAGATAGAAGCTTTTTTAAATCTACCTATATATATTTATTTAAGCTAGCTAGTGGCCCTATAAGTTAAAAGAGTAAAAAGGCTAGTATAATAGCTTTATCTATTATAGAAGCTAAATTAAATATAATCTATAAGACCTTTAAAGAACTTTAATAGCTAAAGAGCATTTTTAAGGAGCTAAAGGCCTTTATAAAGCCCTTTATTTAGATTTTTTACAATAACTAAGGCGCTATAAAGACTGTTTATAATCTAGCACTTTATAGCTATATTAAGCATACCTTATTAAAATTTTATTATAATTAATAATAAGTCTTAGCTAAGCTAGCTAAGATAGCTTATTTAAATACTAAGAAAATGCTAGCTAATAGCCTAATAAAGCCTTTAGCTATACCTTTATATACTATTTTCTTAGAGCTTATAGAGCTTTAATCCCTATAGCAATCGCTATAAATCTTAACGCTTAGCTAAAGGCATTAAAATCCTTATACAAACACTTAAAAAATATAAAATAATTACTAAAACAATTACTAAAATTAACCTTTAACTTTAATAACGAATTTTATTTAATTAGCTATATTTAACTATAGCCTTTTTTAACTTTTGCTAAGAGCCCCGCTTTTTAACTTTTTAAATTAATTATTTTTTTTCTTAAATAATTTTATTTAGATTTATATAGATTTTATTTTTTAAATTTAGTATTTCTCTTTTTATTTAGCTCTTAAAATATCTCTTTAAAGAGGGTATTAAAAATAATAGCTATTTTTAAGAGACCTTATTTACTATAAGGACTTTTAATAGGCTTTATAACAACCTTAACTCTAACCTCTATAGGGACCTTTATAGGGGGTTTTTAGGTTAAAAGCTAGCGGCAGTGCGCGTAATACATATATATACACATGTGTAGTAAGCGTAAAAATAAATATTTTAGCTAAAAGCTTATAGCTATAAGCGCCTTACTTTTCTAGCCTTTTTGCCCTTAATTATACACTTTAATAATTAATATATACTTAATTAAGAAGCTAATAAACTATTAGCTTTAGTAATTAATTTTTATAGTAATAAAGTATATTAGCTAAATTTTAATTAAAGATTTAAGCTATATTACTTAATAGCTATAAGGCCTTAAGTTATATAACCTATAAGCTACTTTAAAGGAGGAAATAAAAGGTCTTTAAAATTAAATTATATAAAGACTAAAGGTTATAGAAAGGAAATATAAGAAGTTTTATTATTATTAAAGTAAAAGGAATTTTTCTATATAAATTTCCTAATTTTTAAATTTTTAGGATTTTTTTATATATAGATTTTTACTAAGTAAAATTTTTAATATATATATTAGTAAATTAATTATATAACTATAAGTTTATTTTTTTATTTTTCTATATAAATAAATTTTATAAAAAATAAAAAGTAGCTTATAAGCCTTTATTAACTATATAGATCTACTAATAGGCTTAGTAGGTATATAAAAAAGAATACTTATCTCCTTATAGCTGCCTATAACTATATAGATTATTAATTAAACCTACTACCTATAACGTTAAATAAATTAGATAAAATCTAAGAAAATTCACTTATATTTTATAAGCTAAAATTTAGTGTATTTTATATACTAAAAAGCATATATTAAGCTTTTAATGTAGGAATAAGGCCTGTAGTAACTGCTATAGCGCTGCAGAGACCTTCTAACCGCTAGCTTACTAAGCCTCACTACCTTAGTACTCTAGAGGGCAAAAGCCTCTGTAAACCCCTTATTTCTAATAATTTCTAAGATTTAATTAATGTATTCTATTTAACTATTAATTTAAGGGTAGAAGGCTATATTTATCTTACTCTTTACTTTTATAAGCTTAAAGAAGTCTTTTTAAAGCTTTAATATAAATCTTAAGTTATAATTTAATATAATATTTAATAGAATATTATAGTGCCTTTAATATTCCTTTATAAAGATTTAAAGGAGGTCTTTTATCTTTTTACTATTAGTTTTTAGTAGTATAAAGTAGGCTATTTTTATAAAGGGGTTTATTATAATTTAAATTAAATTATATTTATTAAATACTAATAGTTTTATAATAAAGTCTATTATAATAAACTACTATAGCTTATAGTAAAGCTTTAATAGTTATAGTAGTTTATAAAAGGTATACTAAAGTGTTTTATTATATTAGCATTTAAGGTAGCTTTATATATACTCTCTAACTATTAGCTTTAATTTTAGCTATTAAAAGTTATATATAATAAACTTAATAGTTTTATTTATATTTATATATTTAGTAACCTTTATATTATACTTAAAGGTTATTACCTTTAACTATATTAACTATAGTATTTAAAAATATTATTTTTAATAAATTATTTTATCTTTAACTATTAAGTACTTATTTAATTTTAAATTCTAAAGACTTATATAATACTTTTTATTTAAAAGTCCTACTTCTTTAATTTAAGCTATAAAGGCTAGGTTCTATTAAAGAATAAAAAGACTATTAATATAGTATAATATAATTAATAGTAAAGGGGTAAAGTACTTTTCCTTTAATACTATTACTATAGGCTAGTTATTTTCTCCCCCCTTTTTAGGTTAATACTAAGGTAGCTATAATAATATATTAGCTTTATTGTTTTTCTTACTTAATTAATAAGTAATAATAAAGTTATAGTTAAATAACTTTTATAACTACTTTACTTATTAGTAATTAAAGACTTTAACCTTAGTAAAGTATTTAAGGTTATAGTAGTTAAAGAATATCTTAATTTAATATATAGCTTCTTTTAAGTATTATCTTTATTTCTTAAAGTAATTAATAATAGCTAAAAGCTCTTTATTATAAATTTTATAATTTATTTTAATTAAGGATAGCTTTTAAAAGTAGAAGGTAATAAAGTATAGCTTATTATTATATCCCCTTTATAAAAAGATATTACTTAAAGTAAAGTTTAATATATTTACTTTTATAATTACTAGCTTTATTAAGTTAAAGTATACTAAAACTAGCGTTAAAGAGAAGGAGGCCTTTAATAACTTAAATACTTATTATATATTAAATAATTAAGCCTATACTTTTTAATTAAGTTTAATAGAATTTATTAATAGCTTTATAATCTTTAAGAAGTCTTTAATAAAATAGTAGTAAAAGTTAATAAAGCTAATAAATTTCTATACTTTCTTTAAAGTTATAAAGGCTTACTAATCTTTTATATATAAGGTCTTTAAGTTTAATATTAAGATTCCTTTTATAAATATATTATATCTTAAGAACTTTAGCTATATTACTCTTTAATAGCACTTATAAAGAATAACTATTAGGTTATACTTTAAAAGCCTATAAAGCACTTCCTTAACTAACTTATTATACTCTTTTAGGCTTTTAGTATAGATAAGGAGATTATTTATATAGACTAATAGCTTAGTATTAATAAGGTCTTAAAAAATGTAATTTATTAAGGCTTAGAAAGTAGCTAAGGCATTTATTAACTTAAAAGGTATAATTAAATATTTAAATAAGCTATACTTATATTAAAAAGCTATCTTTTATTTATATTCTTTAGCAATTTAAATAAAGTAAAACCTAAACTTAAGATTAATTTTTATAAAATATTAAGCCCTTTATAATTAATTTTATAGTTTTTATATTAAAGAAATAGAATACTTTACTAATATAATAATTTTATTAAGTCCCTTAAAGTTAACTACTAAGTGTAATAGATTTTTTAAGTCCTTTTTATTAGTAAATATTAGTAAGGCACTATATAGTGTATTTAATTTATAAATTCTTCCTATCTTTAGTATTATTTCTAACTAAGGCTTAAGAGTAAATAGCTCCCTTTTACTTATAGTATATAAAGGACTTTAAAGTAGTATTATTCCTTCTTTTAACTTAATTTTATAATTCTATAGTTAGTAGTTAAGGAGCTAAAGTGTAGCTTTATTTATTATAATTAATAGAAATTCTTAGAATTTTTTTAAAACTATAGCTAGTATAGCATTAAAAGTGGCTTTTATAATTGCGATTCATTTTAGTATAAATTCTTTTATATAGGCCTAGCTATAATAGTACTGCTTATAATAGTTTAATAAAAAGATAATATAGTTAGTATCTTTATTAAATAGGTTTATAAGCTAATAAATCTATATTTATTAATAAAGAAGGATAGTATTATAGTTACTAAGGTTATTAAGTTTAAATATTAATTTTATATAATAGTCCTTTTAGTACTTTAGTACTAAAGGTATAGTAAAGTACTATTTATTTATTAAGTCTAAAGTATTATAAAAAGTATAAAAAGTTTTATAGCTTACTCTTTTTTTTAATAGTAAGTTTTAATTTCTTACTATATATAAAGAAAATATTAGAACTCTATTACTACTATTTAATAATACTTTAATAGGCTATTCTTTACTATTAATTAGTAGAGTTATATTTATAATAAGCCTTATTTTAATATAAGGTTCTTTTATAGTTAGTTATTTAGCTAAAGGGTTAGGTTTTATTTTAAAAATAAGTGCTATATTCTTTTCTCTCTACTACTTTATTCTACTAAATAGTCTATAAATAGCGTTTAAAAATCTAAGTTAAACTTTAAAAGTTTTTAAAAATAGAACTTTAAAAGGTTACTAGCTACTATATTAATCTTTAAAACCTTTAATAGTAGCTATTTTATTAGTTCCTTTTTATTAGTCCTTTCTTTTAGTTTTTACTTTAAAGATATAACTTTTAAAGTAGTTAAAAGCTCCTTTTTATTAATATTCTTTTAAGTATAGTAAGTTAAAGTATTATATATATTTTATTTATAGCGTTAATAGTTAACTTTATTAGCTTTCCTTTAGTTAATAGCTACTTAATCTATATTTTAAAAAGCTTCTTTAGCTATAGGCTATTACTATATACCTTTTAATTTATAATACTCTTTAGTACTTAAAGATAGGTTTAAGCCTTAAAGATATTAGTTTTATAAATCTTTTTATTAACCTAACTTTAAATACCTTAAAGTTAAAGTAAATATACCTTTTCTTTATTAATTAAGGCTTAAGTTAAATAATATATTTTTATAGATCTATCCTACCTTTAAAATTATATTAAAGAAATCTTTATTTAAATTTTATAATCCTCTTTATTAAAAATATACTAACTTAATAATTTTATTAAAAAGCGTTTTAAAAATATATATATATAAGATAACTCTTAACTAGTTTATAGAGTTATTTAGATTAAAGAGCTTAATAAAGTATTATATAGTATTACCTTAGTATTTTAGCTTTATTATCCTTTTATAATTCTTTAATGCCTCTATAATGTCTTTAAACTACTTTTATAAAGCGTTAAAATAAAAATTCTAAGTGTTAATAATATATAGTATTTTAATTTACTTTAATTAATATTAGTGTTAAATCTACACTTTATTAAAGAGAAGGGATTTAACTTAATTAATCTTAATTTAATTAAAAGGAAAGCTTTTAATATAAGATTTTAAATATATAGTAACCTTAAACTATTAAAATTAAAACTTATTTAAGTCCTTTTTATTATAAAAAGGAAGCTTATTAAATTAAATAAAATTAACTTAAATAACAGCTAAATAGTTTTATTTTAGTAATTAAATAAGGAGCCTAAGTAGCTATTTATTATTTAAGTCTTTAAGAAACTTTAATATTATTTTTAATAGTTTAAGAGATTTTAATAGCTTTAATAGCTCTATTAGTTTATAAAGTAAATTAAAGTCTTTATTACTACTAAATAAATCTCTATTAAAATAATTTTAATATTAAAAGCTACTTAAGTATTATAATCTTTAGTAATTTTCTTTTTTATTCTTTATATATATAAAATAAAGGTTTTCTTCTATAGAAGTAAAGGTTAAAGGGCTTTAAAGTACTTTTAAAATAGTGTATAAAGAACTAATTATAGCTCTTTAGCTAATCTTACTTAGTATTTTAACTATATTTATAAGTTTTTCTACCTATATATATTTAAAGATATTCTTTATAATTAATTTAATAAAGTTATAAAACTTATTAAGCTATACTTTAAAGTATTTATTTAAATCTTTAAAGCTTAAATACTATTTAGCTAAGAGATTAATAATTTATTCTCTTTATTAATATATTTATTAAATTTAGGAGTTTATTTAATTTTTAATATTTTACTTTATATTAAATAATTCCTTCTATAAGGCCTAAATAGCTATAGTATTTTAGGCCTATATCTATTATAAGTAAATAATAGTAGCTCTCCTTTTAGTTTTACTTTTAGTAAATTAAGCGATTTAAATATAAATATCTTTAATAAACTATTAAGTAGCCTTTTCTATTTTCTATTATAGTTTGCCTATATTTTCTTAATTAATTAAAATACTACTATTAATAGTATTAAATAGCTTTTAATATTAAGTATATACCTTTTAGTAGTATTCTTTAATAGTCCTTAAGTTTTATTAATTATTTACTTAAATATTTTAAGCTTAAAAGATAATTATTTTATAAGTTTCTTTTATTTAATAATTTAAATAGGAAATATTTATAAAAAGAGCTAATTTAGTTTTAATTAAAAGTTTAAATATATCTTTTATAACTACTTTAAAATTAAAAGGAATATAAATAATTATTTAGCTATTATTACCTTTAGCTAAAGCCTTTTTAGTAACCTTACTTAAGGTTACTTTAAAGGGGCTAAAGGGAGCTATATTAATAAAAGGAAAGTAATAGTAATATAACTTAAAAGAGTAATATTTTAAAGATAAAGAAAGTAAAGGTTAATTTAGTAAATTAAAGAATTTTTAAATAATTTACTTAAAATTAATAAAGAAGTAATTAAAAAAAAAGTAAGTTTTTAAGCTTTATTTTATTAAAGTAATAAAGTTATTATTATTTTATTAAGTATTATAAAGTAGCGCTACTTATTTATTAACTTAACTAAAGGTTACTAATAAAGAAGAAGTGTTTAATAAAATAAAGGAAAATTATAAGGACTTTTATAAGGTCTTACTTATAGGTTTATAGAGATATTAATAGTATAAAAAAGGAAGAAGGATTCCTTTAAAGAGTTAAGTTAGATTCTATTAAAGTTCTTTTAGTGTAGGGTAAGGCGGTAATAAGGGCAGTATTTAATTATAAAGGAGAAAAAGTTAATTATTTATAATAAAGGCTGTTTATAGAGGCTTAGAATATAAAGATTTAATTTAAATAATAATTAACTTTAGCTCACTTAGGGGGCTTAGAGGGTCTTAGAGGTTTAGGTTCCTTCTAAGGGTCCTAAGGGCCGCGGAAATCTTATATATATAAGCTATAAGCAAGGATACCTAAGGTGAGAGGTACCCGTTATGTAGTGGTGCCTGGAGTTGGCCGAGCGCTACCCTCGCGCGTGTGACAGGTTTGGCGTCGGGTTCGTGGAGTCGTCCAGCAGGAGTCGTCCAGCAGGAGTCGACGACCATGGCCGGACCTTCCTGAACCCTCGATAATACTGCTGGCACCAGTAAGAACAACGCCGTCACACGCCGGTCCCTTTACAAAAAAAAAACGACCGGCGTCAAGAAAAAGCACCCAACGTGAATGTGGTGCCCAGTCATTTCTTCTAACGCTGTCCAGGACTCTTGCTCAAACAGTGTATTCATCCGCCTTCAATCATCTCCTTGAAGCCGTGCATACGCAGATACGAACGCCTCTCCAAATCCGAAACGTATGTCCATCGCGCTATTCTAAAATTCTTACACACCAGGCCCCGCAAAGACGATATGGTGTCGAGCCATGCCGGGTTCCCGCTGACGGTGCCAAACTCTCTCCCCAACGTGATATCGTAAAAGGAAAGCTCCACCAAGCAAATACAAGTTTAGACTGCCGAAAGCCACTAACAAAGTTTACGCACTATACGCACGGGAATAGCGTCCCCATGGTCTTTGACTGGTACGGGTTTGGCCTAGAGCCGTCCAAGTACCCGGGTACCTATGGGTCGAATGACGATGCCTTGACATGCAAGAATTCGCTTCAAAGGCCCGTAAGAGCCTCCAAGCTTCGTAAGAGCCTCCAAGCTTCACATATACACGTACCTTACGATTGTGGACTCATTTTACAGATCCAAGCAGTCAATGACAATGGTCTTGGGCATATGAAGAAGTCGTTGTCGGCAAGGCCAGAGAGACCTTGAAAATCAAAAATCGGGCCTCTACCAAGTCAAGACGTCGTTTTCCATGTCGTGCAGTATGATAGGGAGGGTGCAACATGAAGGGAAGTCTGTTCTGAAAGAGGATATCACTTTACGCCTCGTACAGAGATGAACCTTATTCTACGAAAAAAAAAAAACTTACCATGAGTACACACCTCGGCTGCTTGCCAGTAGGGCAGCTAAGAAGAAATCTTTTTTCACATAGAGTGATCTCAACCTCAGCTACTATTATTTTCCTTTCCTTTCCTTTCCTTTTATTTTTTTTTCTTTCTTTTCCTTTTTTTTTTAAAAAAAATATTTACATTATGGCCGCAGAACGGAGGGCTCTGCAACGTGATGGAACACCCCAGTCTATGGCAGGAGAACCAGAGCATGAGGATGGACGGAGCAAAAACTGGGCAGGACTATCACTAAGCTAAGGATGTACCGAACGATAAAACTCGATGGCCGCGAGTTTAATTTGCTGTGTATCCCGCAAAGTATCCGCGATAGTTCCTCCAGGTCGTTTACCTGTCTAGTCAAGTTTCTCCATATTGTACTTTCCATCCACGCTAAGGGAAAACTTATAGATACATATATCGTAAGCCACAATCCAATGCCCCTCGCCGATTCAACCATTCTTCCTTCTTGCCCTTTCTCCTTCCCAGTATACACCACCGTTACCTCGTCTCGTCTGTGCTATACATCGGCTCCGGTCAACCGCCCTCTGTTCAAGTTCCGCATACCACACTCACTCTCTCGCTACATACTTACTTTATGCGCACATGAGTACAAAACATATATATCTACACATACCTATATCTGGGCTCGTGTTAGTTATTCATCATGTCGATTAACCCTGAGAACCGAGAGGCCCTGTGGCAGGAGTTTATGGCCCGCAGCCACGTACTCGAGCTCTGGACGATGAAGCACGACACCGAACAGGCAAGATATGGACAGATTGTCCAGGATCTCGAGGCCCAGGAGAAGCATCGCCAGGAAATCGAACAGAAAATAGTAGAAGAGCGACGGAAATGGGCCATGATGAGCAGATCCTTCTCTTCGAAGCGCCGACAACGACTACAAAAGGGCTTAGACGTGCTCTTCTCTACGGCCCGTCGAGTGGAGCTCTCATGGGCGAATCGTGTCAAGCGCGAGGCCGATTTCAAGCGCGCACTCGACGAATACGCCCAGCCTGGAGGCTTCGTCTTCAAGTGGTTCACGATCCGACTGGGTGATTTCGGGGACGAAGACGCCCGGGAGATAGCGGTGCACAACACACTCCACTTCTCGAGATACTATTTTGGAAGTCCCGGCGGCAGATATATATTCCGACATGCAGCGGCCGAATCGTCATACTTTGAAGAGGCGTCCCGTTATTCGGCGGCGTGGAACAGCCTCTTGGAGAACAACCACGACGAGCTGCCTCAAACGTACACATTTTGCGGACTGGTTCCCCGGACGTTGAAAGAGTACACAGCGCGGTTCCACGTCGTCTGCGCAAAGGTAGCACATCTGCTCGGCAGTATCGTCGTCTTCACCGGCCATAGCGGCGACGAGCTCGCGACATTTCCGCCGGGCAAGGCCGACTCCGTCACTCGAACCCAGCTGGCAGACCTTCACGACGCGTGGGAAAAGCTGGTGCAAGGCGACGATGCCAAGGTCCGATGGGCGCAAGAAAAGACAAGGACGCATACTCTGATTCTTGAGTGCGCGTACTTGATCGCCATTATCGGACACCATGTAAATGCCTTCCTGCACCAGATGAAGCCTCTCACTGATACCCTGCAACTGGCCACGGGGTTGCACGGCGAGCGTTTGGTTGACGACTACGACGAGCTTCTGGCGCGGGAGGCTCTGCATTCGCTGTTGCAAAAGAGGCAGGTTGAACAGTGCGTTTTGATCAGCGGCGACATCGAGGAGGTATGTTTGGATTACTTTGGTCTCAAGAGTCGAGTCTGGACTCGTGATATGTGGTTGTAGTTGTTGTTGTCTGCATTTTCCACCCCCCTCCCCCACGCCCCCCTTCCCCGGAACGCCTCCCGAGTTCACACCCTCACCCACATCCTCTTACACCCCTCCCCCCCACCTCTCTTTCTCCTTTGTCTTCCGCATCAACTTCTATGGGAGAGCGATTTGCGGAAGTACCGTTATTCCGAAGCTACCGGACCAAAAAAAAAGACCAAAAAAAAAAAAAAAACTAACCCTTCCCTCCCTCCATGTAGAACATCCACGACTTCTTTAAAGCTCCTCGTTTCATCGTTGATCCTTTACACCCGCTCAATCGATTCACTCGCCTCGACGTCCAGTTGGCGCTGGACCAGGTCGAGACACTCTCATACTTGGACCAGGGCGACGAACTATCAGACTCCGACTCTGAGCTCTCCGACCCCCCCGACTCCGTCGCTGAGCTCTCGGAATTACCAGACCCCGGCTCTGAACTCTGGACTTCTTCATCTCCCCATCGCTCGAGTTCTCCCACCCGCGATCCCACCTCATCCACCGATCACTCGCTTCTTCCGTCCCCTCATTGCCAGGATTCTCGTTATCCTGGGCACGTGGGACCCTGTCGCATCGAGGAGGCCGACGTGCCAATCAAGGTCGACGGTAAAGACACCGGGGCCGTTGCCGACGAAAGAGGAGGAGAAGGAGAAGGAGAGGAGAAGGCAGAAGACGCCGACGAAAGCGAAATTGGGGACGTGGACGACGACGACGACGACGACGACGACGAAGCCGACAAGGACCATCTTCTCGGCACCAAAAATACCCCGCACGGATTGCGGCGAGCGCGACCACAGCTGCCTGCGCGCCCTACCAAACGCAAACGCCGACTGTCCTCGGAATCCTTCAGGTGCTCCCGTGGCTGCTAAACATTGTCGCCCCGTACAATGGCGTCCATCTTTTCTCTGGGCGTCGGCCTGCTGGGCAAGCAAACCACCAGCCTCCTCACTACGACTCGAAAGCTCCTCTTCTCCACCTCCACCACAGCCATGGCACGCGTGGCCCCCAAACCCGCGGCGGGAAGCAAATCGGTGCGCAAGAACCGCACGGCGCCCAAATCGGAAAACTTTTACCGCATCAAGACGCTCCGGCAGAACATGTTCTCGCCGGCGCCGCCGCCCCTGCGGATGGGCCGGCTGCGCCACCTCCGGCACTGGACGATCCACCGGGCCTGGCAGCTGTTCAGACGCCAGCAGCGCGAGGCCATTGCCAAGGAGAGGCAACGCATGCACGCGGGCATGTTCAACGCCTGCGAGGAGCTGAGGAGGACGGTTGGGCCCGAGGGCCACGGCGAGGGCTACCTGTACAGGGTCGCCATGGAAAAGAAGGGCGTCTGGGGCACCGACGCGGTTCCCATCGAGTACGCACGGTTCCAGACCGACTACCCGGGCAGAGAGCCCTGGAATCATGATTGGAAGCGGTGAGACGCAGGGGAGGAGAGGGCACGAGGGTGTATTTTCCGGCCCATTGTTTTAGTTGCCGTGTTTATTTTTGTTGTTCCTTTTCTTACCCTTTGTCCTATTTTCTCTCCGACCTTATTCTTTTCCCCCTCTCCTCTTGTCGAATTTGCCGTTTCAAAACGTGTTGGATTCATTGTTTGTTAGTCGACAGAAGAAATCGACGTGGATAGACGCACGCGACTCCATTGTGCGCGTACCGCGTGTGTTCCTATCGGTGTTATTGCGCCTGTGCCCATCGTTGACAGTGGTATTGGTGGTATTGATGGGTGCGCGTGGGGGTCTCGACATGGAGATTTTTGTACAGAGATGGAAATACAACTTGTAAGAAGTCTATTCAAGGACAACTATGATGACGAACAACTTTCATACAAGAACAACCATAGAGAATAACTCTAATAAAAACAACTTTAACAAAGAACAACTCTAAAAAAGAACAACCCTTATAAAGAACAACCCTTATAAAGAACAACCCTTATAAAAAACAACTCTAGAATAACCCTTGTATTGGAATAACTTGAATAAAGAATAACTCTAATAAGGAACAGCTCTCATAAAGAACAACCTCAATACAAGAGCAACTCATTCAAAGACAACAACTCATCAAAAGACGAGAAAAAAACAGAATCACAGGAAATGCCATGTAAAACCAGGCACGCATCCATGGTTCCAAACACCCCGTGGAGCAAGCCATTCTCATCTCGTACTCAACGATTCGTCACGTCCGAAGCGCACCTTTTCACAACCTTGCGTGCGCTCGGATTCGTTCATCTACCAGGCACCGACATTCGCACGACCATGGTTTCCGGCCGGCCCAGTCTCGCTACGTCTGCGTGACGGAATCACTTCGTGAGGTCCCGTGCAATCAACCGGATCCGTTGCATTCAAACCACCATCCCGAACCTCTTAGGGAAACCTATTTCCAAAAAGAAACCAACCACCCCAAACTTTTTTTTTCAAACAAGACTAAATTCTGAAAAAGTAAAAAAGGGAGATGGAGAAAAGAAAACACAAACGTGAAAAATAGAAGACAGCTTCATTCTCAGCACATGCTAGACATGATTCCCGTGTGTGTGGTCCTGACACATGCATTTGGATAAATACGTGCAAGATAGCCCAAGGTCGGAAGACAAAGTATATACAGACGGGGCTAACACAAGAAGGTAGACAAGAAACAGACAAATATAGCGGAAACGAAGAAGAAGAAGAAGAAGAAGAAGAAGAAGAAGAAGAAGAAGAAGAAGAAGAAGAAGAAGAAGAAGAAGAAGAAGAAGAAGAAGAAGAAGAAGAAGAAGAAG
>SRPY01000599.1:0-21132 GCA_018360145.1 Claviceps africana
CGAAAAGGGCGGGCTGCAGACGCAGCGCGATGACGAGCGCCACCGTCGCCTCCAGGCCCAGCGCGCCGCCGTCGCTATTCAGGCCGAGCTGCAGCGCGTGCTGCACATGAGCCGGCAATTCCTCCTCGACCTCGCGGGCGGCGACGACGACGAGGCGCAGCACGAGGCGCAGCACGGGGAGGAGGAGGAGGAGCAGGTCGGCGTTGACGCCTCAGGCCGCGACCAGCTCCAGCTCCACCACCACCACGACACCGCCCCTGCGGCCCAGGCGACGAGCGACGCCCAGGACCGCCGGAAAAGGACGGGCAAGAGGCGCTTCGACAGCGGCCTGGGTCTCCTCGCGGAAGACCAAGCCGACGGCCAAGCCTCCTGACGAGTCGCATCGACGAAATAGCAAGATAACACACACACAAAAAAAATATAAGCCAAGACACGCAGTGCTCCATGAAACCAAACACCACACCCCCCCCCCCCCCCCCCCCCCCCCCCCCCCCCGCCCTGCCATCGACGACACCCGACCGACGAGATCATGACCACGTCCCCGCCTCTGGCCATGCATCGCCACGGCCACCACTCCGGGTCCAGCCACCCGTATCACATAGGTAACATGCGTGTGTTTGCCTGACCTGCATTTTCCCTTCCGGTCCGGTCACGTCGCCTCTGGTCGCACTCTGCAGCACCCCGCACCCCCTCGCGTCTCGCTCTTCTCCGCCCCCATGTCACTCCTTTATCGCGCAATCGTCCGATACTCGAACGAGGAGGGGGGGAAGGTAAGGTAAGAGGCCACGGCCGCAGGGGACGAGAAGGCGTCTGGGAAATACGCGTGAAGAACGAAACAATGACAACGGAGAGAGGGGGGGGGGGGGCGAAATAAAAACAGGACCCAAGAAAGAGCTTACATAAAAAAGAAAAAAGAAAAAGGGGGGGAGGAAAGAAGAAGAAGAAGAAGAGAAAAGAAAAGGAGAGGAAAAGGGAACATGAAATCAAGGAGGGGTACAGAGGTTCTGCGCGATTACGTGGCGAGACATGTTTGAGATGGAAACTCGGGGATGCAGACACATACATATATATTATATGCTTTTTTCATCCTTTTTTTCTTTTTTGTCATTTTTTTTTCCTTTTTCGTCCTTGTCCTCTTCTTCTTCTCCTCACTTCCTAGTTGGTCCCGTTGGGGGTGGGTGGTGCAAAGGCCCCGACGTTCGGTACAACGAGGAGGGGAAAACAAAAACGCAACATTGGCATCGACGGCCGAGTATATCAAGGAGCGGGCATCCCCCCCTTGGGCCCGGATATTGGACTTTCCCTTTTCCCTCTTCTTTCCATTTTCTGTTCCGTATGTCTATCATACACGCTGAGCTTTTTTTTTTACTTCTCAATTTTATTCCCAAAACAAAAGACCTGTCAACCAATATATACACATATATAAAGATTTTTTATATGTACTGATATAAAGGCTTGGCTTCCGTTCTACCTACACCATGAGTAAACCCGTCGACATTCCTTCAAAACCAAAGGACTGTACGTTTGTCCCGCTTCCTTATTCTGCTGTACAGACGGCTCATGCCATCCCATCCTCCCGTCAAAATTGTCGATTTTTTGTTTCTTTTTCTTTTTCTTTTTCTTTTTCTTTTTCTTTTTCTTTTTCTTTTTCTTTTTCTTTTTTTTCTATTTCTATTTCTATTTCTATTTCTGTTTCTATTTCTGTTTCTGTTTCTGTTTCTGTTTCTGTTTCTGTTTCTGTTTCTGTTTCTGTTTCTGTTTCTGTTTCTGTTTCTGTTTCTGTTTCTGTTTCTGTTTCTGTTTCTTTTTTCTTCTTATTCTTATTTTTTGCTAACGAGGCAACGCGTCAAGTCGTCGATGGTCCCGGCAGTCAGTTCTGCGGAGATGTGTATTGCGGCTCGCCCCAACTCATCGCCGAGGTCACGCCGTCGGGCCAGGTCATTGAGAAATGGGGCGTGCCGCCCAAGCCTGGCGACGAGAAGCTCCCCATGCCGCGGCCGCCCCGGAAAACAAAGGCTGAAAAGAGGCAGAGCAAGAAGAAGTGAGGCCCTCTGCTTCTCCGTTTCTTGGTGGTTTTTTTTGGTGGGCCCACGAGGCTGGCAGAAAAGGGGATGCATGTTCTTGGCCGTGGGAAATGCGGAATACGGAATGGGAAACGGGAAACGGGAAATGATTGGACGACGACGGGATTGGTCTTGTTTGCTTGATATGCTCGGCAACTTTGGTACGGCTCGAGTTCACTGCTCGCACGTGCTTCCTCCAAGCCATCATCATGGATGGGTACCATTCATGACATGGCCATATTTTCCTTGGCGTATTGAGCAATATATTGCGTGCCTGCTGAGCCCCACGCCATCAGTTCTTCTTCTCCCAATCCATGTCATGTTGCGGAACCCGTAATTCGCATCAAAACTCAACGTCAACTTCAAGTCCTGCTTCCAAAGCCAGACCCGCGCACCCAGGTCTGTCTGAATTGATGCGCAGCCCAACGCGTCACAGCGCCCCCTGCACGATCTTCCTTCTAGTGGGTAGACTCCATCAAGTACGTGAATCTTTTTGCGTCGCCACTCCCTCACTTCACCATCTTCTCATGCCCAGCCAAGACGACAAACCCATCAGAAATGGTGTCATGCCGCATCAGCAGCTGCCCATGGCGCTTGTGACGACTCAGGGACTGGCACATCTCAGACGGTGTCCTGAAAGACTCCGTGGAACAAGGTGGCGCGCCCGGGGTGGTGGTTTCAATTATTGCTGCGCATGACCAGTTTGCTTGATGTCGCACACCTCGTCATTGGTGGGATAAGCTATTGAGATTCAGGGTTCCCCTCAGTAGAAAGCGGTAAGCCTTTTATTTTTTCCCTTTTTTTGCTCTCTTTTCTCTCTTTTCTCCGTCTTTGTTTGTTATTTGCCGCTCCGTTGGCATCATGGTGAGGTGGTCCCCCGGCAGGACAAACATTCTGACAACGTCATTGACGCCTTGACGCGGTAAGTCCCATGACGTGTTGAGGTTGTTCAGCAGGCGGCACAAGCCGTGTGTAGACGCATCTGAGCGTTTTTCCTCAATCGCCGCCGAAGTCGGAGACCGAAACCGGAGTCCGAAGCCAGTGGAATTCTATCCTGATTTGCTTGCACACATCGAATTCAATCGCTGACCATCTTGACGACCCATTCTTCCTCTAGAAGAGGAGGAGAGGAGTAAACTGGTCAGTGATGACCTCGGCTTCAAGTTCGCCAAGGAGGGAACCCCCGTCCAATACTATGCATCTCGTGTTATATCGCAAGTGCCATTCGGCTCCATGCCTGCCAATATGTGTTGAGAATCAGGCGAGTGTTTCTCTCCAAGATCACGCCGGCAAGCTTCCAAGGCCTCCTAGGGGTCTATCGAGCAAACTTTGTATCGTCAGCCGGGAGGGAACCGGAGGGGCGGGTCGTGAGTACGGCAGCATTTCTGCAAGTCGTCTCCAACAACTCTCCCATGTTATCTGGGAGGGGGGTTTGTAGGTCCAGGTTCGAGGCTTTTGCCAACAAAAGCCTTTTCCGCCAATGACGTCGGCGGGCGAGATAGGCGATGCCGTAGAAGTTATTGATCTGGCCAGGACCGGCCTCGACTCGTTCAGTAGCAGCTTGGCTGGAGGAGCGACAGCGACAGCCCACCCGCGTACACGTTGCGAAGGAATGCGCAAGCAGGTGCTCTTGAGACATCGGATACCTGCCGGTCATCGGGCGTGGTGAGATGTGAGCAGGAGAGACCAGTCGACGTCTGTAGGAAATGAGCGATATTGATGTGACAAGGCTGCGCCCGAGAAGCGGGGTGCGGCCGTCGCTCGCTCGCTCGCTCGCCGTTGCGAGAGGTGATATGTGATGATGCGAGAAGTAACTCAAGGCATGCGATGACGGGCTTCGTCTGGTCCGGTCTGGTCCAGTCTGTTTACTTGGCTGTTGGCTGACGGCTGCAAGACGATTCGTCAACCAGACAATGGGGACTCGGGAAGAGTCGAACGAGAGTCAGGCCCGACTCATTTCCCCGCGGACGCATCCAGTCCAGAGCCCAGAATCCAGAATCCAGAGTCCAGAGTCCAGAGTCCAGTCCAGACTCTGCTCATGTGCAGGAAGACGCCAATTACGTCTGATGCGTGCAATCTCCATGTCCCAGCCACGTCTGGCCTATGGATAGATTTCTGGAGAGAGATATGGTGGGCCGTGGGCACTTGGTCGCCCCAATCTTCCAGATTCCAGTCGCTTCAACGTTCGGAGCCGAGTGGCGGCCCGAGGCTAGCCGAGCCTGTCGACAAAGACGCTGGACGTGTCGACGCCGCTTCTAGAGGAGAAGAAATGGAAGAAGAAGAAAAGAAGAGGAAACGAAGTGCTGTGTAGCTTGTCGTTTCTAGCGGTACGCCACATGGAAATGGGAGCGAAGAACCAGGCCGCTTCTAAAGCATTCTAAAGGATGGCGAGGCAAGAGCTACCCAGGTGGCTCAGTATCTACCTACAGTGAGTCCAGGTAATCCCGAACATTTTCCCATACAACTGTGGCGTAAAATGTTCGAAATTACTTATGACCCAATATACCTAGATAGGTAGGTAGGTACTTATCTACCTGCCGGACAGGACGAAACAAAGGGCCCAAAGGATTAATTGATTCCTGCATGTTTCGTCTGGTTGCCCCGTCGCCTCTGCGATAGAACCAAACATCAATGATGGGCCTGACAGGCAAGCAGCAGTTGTCCCAGCCCTGAGAGCAACCGTGACCCCACGGCGCGCTCACAGGACTGGAGCCTGCAAGCCTCGGGGGCCAGCCCAGCCGCATCTCCGGTCAATTCCGAGGCCGCAACGCCAACAAAAAACCGATGGACATGGAGGATTGAACGTCATGTTGGGGCAGATGCCGGCTCAGCGAGCGCCATTTTCTGTGAGCATCCGGTCCCTGGGCAACTCGGTCCCTGAGCATCCAGTCCAGGCCCGTCCCGTCCTCTCTCGTCCCGTCCGACAGGCCGCTCGCATTTCCCATCATGACAATGTTCACCCCATCCTTCCGCATCGCCATCACGCGCCTTCCTTCCCGGGCCTCACGACCTCCACGCCTTCAGCTACGGTCGCACTCAACAGGGACGACGTCGTCAGCCTCCTCCGGCTCCCCGACCCCGACCTCACCGCCAACCAGCGGCATCAAGGGATGCCCTTCTGCAGCACCAGCCAGGTCGACAACTACCTCTCCGGCCGTCCATGCACCAGCAGCAAGCTCGCGCCCCCTGTGGCGGCAGCTGGGACCTTTATTGACCAGAGCTGCAAATGCCTACAGTCGTTCTCAGAATAAACGACCGTACACGACGCAGCTTCTCGGCGCTGGCGTCATTTACCTATGCGCCGATCTGAGTGCTCAGGGAATCGGGGGTCGAGAATACGACCCCGTCAGGACGGGGAGAACGCTCCTCATCGGCTTGGTGGCAGCTATTCCTCATTTCCACTGGTAATTGTTCCTTTTTTTTTTCTTTAATTTCTTTTTAACACGAGACTCTTGTCGTGCTATAGCGTCTGCTGTGACTGACCCTGTCCATTGCAGGTTCGTCTTCCTCTCCTCTCACTTCAACTACGCCTCCAAAGTCCTCTCTGTGGCCACCAAGGTAGTCGTGAACCAAATCTTCCTCACGCCCACCTTCAACACCTACTTTTTCGGCGCCCAGGCTCTTCTGTCGGGTGAGTCGCTCGAAGCCACCGTCCAGCGCGTCAGGGACACCGTCCCCACGAGCTGGCTCAACTCGTTCAAGGTCTGGCCTGCGACGGTGGCCGTCAGCATGGCCTTCTTGCCGTTTGAGTTCAGAAGCATCTTTTCTGGCGTCGTCGCCGTCGGGTGGCAGACATACTTGAGCTACCTGAACAGACAGGCTGAGCTGTTGGAGGCATCGCGAAAGAGGCACGGGGAATCGGCAAACACTGCTCTGCTCGTGACCGAGCAGGCCGCTGCTGCATGATCGCAAGTCGAGCGGCGTGCACGTCGGCTCGAGACGACAGCGGCATAATCGGGGGCAGTATGTCATTTTGTCCTTTGTCTCTCTGCCTCTCTTTCTTTCTTCTTTCCTTTTGCCCTTTCTCTCAGTTCTCCCGTTCTTTCTAGCTCACATCCGGCCTGCCTCTTTTTTTTTCCCCTCTCTTTTTCTTTGCGTTCGCGAGACCAGCAGGTATATATAGACGTAGATTGGATGCTTTGGGACGCAGCACATACATACAGCATGAGAATACGTAGATTAAAACCATGTAAAATGACTTCACACAGGAGAAGAGTGACACAACCCACATCAATCCAGACGAAAGAACCTGGCTTGTCATTATGAGTCCACCTGGCTCGTGGCCTCATCAACCGTCGCAACCGCCGTTATTGCCATCACTGCTACCAGACGCAACAAATGTCCCCGTACACACATTATGTATGTCTTTCGTTTTGCTGCCGCTGGCATGCAGAAATATGGGGTCTTTTGCCCCGGAGTTCATCTTCAATTTGCCCATCCTGGGATGAAAACTAGAGACACTCGGGTCGAAAGTCCTTGGAACATCTTCGGCATCTGATATTTGAGCCCAACTGTTTGGTGGATGTAGGATGCACAAGTTATGGTGCTGTCACTGCCGGGGCCGGGGCCCCGCAGATGGTTGGAACTTGGTACCAGACTCCGACCAACCAGGTAGACCCGAGGTACCTGGGGTGGTATAATTGTACTCTGCTTGTACTCTGCTTGTACGTGACGTCCGACACTTGACAGCACAGCCCCTTCCGGGTTTCCAGTTTGAGCCTGGTGTCGTCTTCTCAACTCCTCTCCGCGTGCCTCCATCCTAGCTGATTCCCGAATCACGACCAGCATCCTTCACGAGATTGGCGGGCTCGGCTCTGCGGCTTGCCTCTGCTCTGCAGCTCGACCATCAGTTTTTCTGTTGGCCCCGACCGCCCGCCCACCCCCTCTTTGTCCGGTAACGGTGGCGCAGTAAGATTTGTGCCGCGTACTCCAGCCCTGGTCTCCTTGAGGACCAAATATCTTCAGTCGAGTCTGTCACGGCAGAAGCGTCAACCGTCCCTACCGGGGCTCATCACCTCGCTCAACGTCGTTTCGTCCCTCAAATTGTTCACTCTTGGCTCATTTCACGCCAACCAAGATGGAAAACGATGGCTATCGGACTGTAGCCTACTATGTAAACTGGTCAGTCTCCTCTCGTGTGCTTGATGTGTGTGTTTCGAGTTTCCAAGCTAATCGCCATCATGTAGGGCCATCTATGCTCGGAATCACCGACCCCAGGATCTTGCCGTGCAAGACCTCACACACATTCTCTACGCATTTGCCAATATTAATGGCGACAGTGGAGAAGTGTAAGTCTCGCAGGAAAAACAAAAGGAAAAGAAGAAAAACCAACAAGAAAAAGACTTGCTCACAATGTGGATGTTGACCCTCAACAGGTATTTGACAGACGCATGGGCCGATACTGGCATCCACTGGGAGGGCGATTCTTGGGACGATGCTGGGGAAAACCTCTACGGATGTCTCAAGCAGTTAAATCTTCTCAAGAGGCGTAACCGCAACCTGAAGGTACTTCTGTCCATTGGCGGCTGGACTTACAGCGCCAACTTCAAGACTCCAGCGAGCACTCCGCAAGGCAGGGAGACATTTGCGAAATCCAGTGTCGATTTGCTCAAGAACCTAGGGTTCGACGGCATCGATATCGACTGGGAGTATCCTCAAAATGAACTGGAAGCCGAAGACTATGTCGAGCTTCTTGCCGCTGTGCGCAGGGAGTTAGATGATTATGCCGCCAAGTCGGCACACAACTACCATTTCGAGTTGACGGTGGCTTGCCCCGCAGGAGCCGCCAACTACGAAAAGTTGGACTTGCCCTGCATGGACAGATACCTGGACTTTTGGAATCTCATGGCTTACGACTACGCCGGGTCGTGGGATCAACTCAGTGGTCACCAGGCCAATCTGTTCCCCACTGGCAAGCCGTCAACACCCTTCTCCACCAGTGCAGCTATTGAATACTACACCAGCCATGGGGTTGCTTCCAACAAGATAGTTCTTGGCATGCCTCTGTACGGACGTGCATTTGAGAACACCGATGGTCTGGGGAAGCCATTTGAGGGTGTCGGGAAAGGAACGTGGGAAAAGGGCGTCTTTGACTATAAACAACTGCCGCTCGAAGGGTCAGAGGTCTGTTTTGACAGGAAGGCACAGGCCAGCTATTGCTACGACGCGGCTCAAAGAAAGCTCGTGAGCTACGATACCCCTCATGTGGTCAGGACCAAGGCGGAATACATCAGGGAGAAGGGACTTGGCGGTGCCATGTGGTGGGAGAGCAGCGGTGACAAGCCTGAGCCGGAGAGTCTCATTTCTGCTGTTGTTGATGCGCTGGACGGAAATCTTCAGAGGCTGGAGAACTGTATCGAGTATCCGGAGACCAAGTACGACAACCTCCGATGCGGTTTTCCGGACTGTTAGACTGCCAAAAAGGCATTGGAAGCTTTACAATTTTTGCCCGCCGCCCTTGTCAAAGCAGCCGGCCGAGAACCTGCAGCGAGTAATAAGAACAATCTGGCGTGTAGTTGCAGAGAGCTTAATGTGTATTATGCATGTTTGGAACCCAAAACAGGGCGCGTGCAAGAGAACGCCGGCCTCGTTCTTCGTGGACGAATAAATTTACTGGGCGCAAAATGATGTGCCCCGCCACGGTATCACCTCTATCGCCACGTGACCACGCCGCACAAAGACCAACTTTAGGCGTGTATGGACATTAGTGCAGATGGTCCGTGCGCGAAGCTTTGAGCTGCCGTCAGAAAAATTTCGACCGGGCAAAAAAAGTGCAGAACTGGTCGAATCTAACGAGTCTTGCCATTAAAGACCCTCGACAAATCGACACCACCTCCCGTCCCAACGGCTCGGATTTTCCCTGGTCAGAGCATTGGAAATATTTGAGACGAGGCACGATGTCGCACATTGATTATGCTCTTTACGAGTCACCGGTGGGCTATGCCCTCTTCCAGGTGGTGCACCAATCCGATGCGGTTGGCTTGAAATTGCAAGAAACTCAGGCTGCTGTCAGCGACCTCGCCAAGTTCGGCAAGATGGTCAAATTGATCAACTTCAGCCCATTTCGGTTGGTTCCTTGGGCTCCTTTTTTTTTTATATTTTCCTCTTGGATAATGTCGAGGCGAAAATCGCGGCCTGCGTTTACTGACATGTCGCTCTCAGCGGTCACGTGGAAGCGCTCGAGAACATCAACCTCGTTTCCGAAGGCATTGTTTCCGAATACCTCAAATCCGTTCTCGAGCTCAACCTGCCTAAGAGCGGCAAAAAGTCTAAGGTCGTTCTGGGCGTTTCCGAGAAGAACCTTGCCGGTGCCATCAAGGGCGAATTCCCCGGATTGTCATGCGAAACCGCCGATACCTCTGACATCGTCGGCGATGTCATCCGTGGTCTCCGTCTCCACGCGGAAAAATTGTTGAAGGACTTGAAGCCCGGCGATATTGAAAAGGCCGGTCTGGGCATGGGTCACGCATACTCTCGAGCCAAGGTCAAGTTCAGCGTCACCAAGAACGACAACCACATCATCCAGGCCAGTGCCACCATCGACTTCCAGGACAAGGGCGTCAACCAGTTCTTCATGCGTGTCCGAGAATGGTACGGCTGGCACTTCCCTGAACTGGTCAAGATAGTCTCCGACAACTTGACTTATGCCAAATTGGTGCTCGCCATTGGTGACAAGAAGTCCTTGACCGATGATAAGCTGCACGATCTTGCCGCTATCCTAGGCGAAGATGGGGAGAAGGCACAGGCCATCATCGACGCTGCCAAGGTTTCCATGGGTCTGGATATCACCACCGCCGATCTCGAAATCATCTCTGGATTCGCCGAGGCCGTGGTCAAGCAAGCTGAGAACCGTAAGACCACTTCTGCTTACCTGGAGAAGAAGATGGGCCATGTCGCCCCTAACCTGCAAGCTTTGATTGGAACACCTGTCGCGGCCCGTCTGATTTCTCACGCCGGCTCACTCACGACATTGTGCAAATACCCTGCCTCTACACTCCAGATTCTTGGGGCCGAGAAGGCGCTTTTCCGAGCACTCAAGGCGAAGAGCAACACCCCCAAGTACGGTCTAATTTATCATAGCAGCTTCATTGGCAAGGCCGCCACGCGCAATAAGGGTCGTATTTCGAGGTATTTAGCCAACAAGTGCAGTATGGCCAGCAGGATCGACAACTTCTCGGAGGAACCCTCAACACGATTTGGTGAGGCCTTAAGACAACAGGTCGAAGATCGTCTGGAGTTCTTTGCCTCCGGGAAGAAGCCCGCTAAGAACACTGATGTCATGGTATGCGCGCTCTTCACAAGCTAATTTAACACACGCCATTTTATTTTTGCTCAACCGCTAACTTTACGGTGATGTAGAAATCTGTTATGGCAGTTCTCGGCGACGGCCAAGACAAGGACAGCGACGATGAAATGGCTGATATCGCTGAACCCCCGTCCGCGAAGAAGGAAAAGAAAGACAAGAAGGACAAGAAAGAGAAGAAGGAAAAGAAGCGAAAACACGACGATGAAATGGCTGATATCGCTGAACCCTCGTCCGCGAAGAAGGAAAAGAAAGACAAGAAGGACAAGGAGGACAAGAAGGAAAAGAAGCGAAAGCGCGACGAGGAAGCTGCTCCTGTAGATGACGGTGAGAAGAAGAAGAAGAAGAAGCGAAAGTCCAAGGCCGCCGATGAAGAGTAGAACTCTCGTCTTGCCGAAAAAACTGACTGGCGAATAACCCCATATCCTTCGACTACTACTCACGGTACGCACAAAAAAAGAGGACCACGAGCAGATAGGCAGTGGAAGCCAATCATGCATCGGGGCAAGTGATGCCTGTCTCTTTTTCCGAGCAGGCCGATGAGACAAAACGCAGTTTCATTGTCAACAATGAGCAGGGCGTTCTGGCAGGGCGGGTTGGTTGCCAATTTACTTCAGATGCGGGGGATTTTGCTCAAGACTTCTGATCTTTACTTTTTTCTTTTTTTTTTCGGCAGGAATTGGCTGCGGGCGTTTTGAGGGCATATGGCTTTATATTTTCGCACATGAGGCTTTTCGTCATCTCATGTTTTGGTGTATTCATCTTGGTAGTCCTTGTAGTTGTGATGGAATGCAGGGCTATTGGTTTACGCGAGTCAATTTAACCATTTCATGGTGACACACTTGCCCTCGTGCTGTACGGGTTTCGAAGATAACACATCTACATATGTATGTGTACATATGTACATGCATATGTAGGTAGTTTTCTGCTGTTTTTCCTTGCCTTCCAAATGCTGTCCAGGAACGCCCATGCCACGTAACATGCAGTTATTTCCTAGTAGATTCAATTCCAAGTGCACCGTGCAGTGATCTTGACAAAGTCACCGGGCGTGGGATTTGACATATGAGTCCTATTTCAGGGGCACGTTCTCTCCTGGTGGCCGCCTTTTCATGGAAGTAATAGCCGTTTGGCGAGTGCCGACGAAAACACTGTTTTCAGCCGGGTGGCTCGTTATCTCTCGACGGCGAATATGTATAGTTTAATGACTTGCTTGGCTCGATATCCATGAATGGACAACGCTGGTTATGCTACATGACTGACCGGGCAATGCAACACGGCGGGAGGACTGGCGATTCTGCACGCAGAAAAAGGAGTGGGTTCCATGGAGTGGGTATCGGTCATGACTGCGAAAAGCAAAATCGGCAGGACGGCCAAGAAGCAGGTTTACAATGTCACAAGATTCTCGAGTTTCATGTGGAGTAATTTTAACGATTTCTTCGTCGAGAGTCATGATCAAAGCCCGGATGTGCTCTATGCTACATCAACGCCTAAGTATTTTAACTTTATTTTTAACAACCATGATTTCGCCAGGTCATCTCCAATACATCCTTCCCAAGCCCACAAAAGTTTCTCCCATGCCACGTTTATTGCTTGTCAAAGACGTAGGTCAAGTGGCATCGGCCACAGTATTGACGATCAGGCATGGAGGCCATGAAGACGCCAGCACCGCACTGTCGAGTTTCATCATGCTTAGCAGTTGGTCGAAAAGAGGGATCAGAGAGATCCTCGAGGCAGACTATATGCACTTACGGTGTCAGAGGGGCACTCGCGACGGAGACGCTCAATCTTGCCATCCTGGTCGACCTTGTAGTACTTGAGGACGGCCAGCTTGGTCTTCTTGCGCTTGTGCTTGATCTTCTTGGGGGTGGTGTAGACCTTCTTCTTGCGCTTCTTGCCACCACCACGCAGGCGCAGCACCAAGTGCAGGGTGCTCTCCTTCTGGATGTTGTAGTCGGCCAGAGTGCGGCCATCCTCAAGCTGCTTACCAGCGAAGATCAGTCGTTGCTGGTCGGGGGGGATGCCCTCCTTGTCCTGGATCTTGGCCTTGACATTGTCGATGGTGTCGGAAGACTCCACCTCAAGGGTGATCGTCTTCCCCGTGAGGGTCTTGACGAAAATCTGCATCTTGCCTGACTGGTAGGGTTAGATTTGCGAATATCAGAGAGAAATGGGGGTTGAAACGATCCCATTCATCCCACTCTACCCGCCAATATCGGTCCCGATGGGCAAGAAGAAAAAAAGAGCACTTTTTATATTCCTTTTCCTGGCGAATCGCTCGCTGAGACTGAGACTCGGATAAAGGCAGGAGAGCGGAATCAAAGGTAAGCGCAGCGGGTAGTGTCCTCATGACGGATGCATTGACGGACGCATCGTTGATGCATCCGTCATGAAGGCCGGCGACAAATGCAGCATCTCAAGACGTACCTCGACAATAGACCTATTGCCGTCCTAAGCAATCTTTAGATGTTGCGGTTGTGAGAAACGGGCCCTCTACTTGGTGGGGTGGCCGGCGCCTTGTAAATTTTCAACAGCAGCCGCAAGGAGGCGAAATGGAGTCACATGACCTAGGGTTTTCTCGCAAGGTCACTGCCCTCATGCCAGCCATCGGGATTTTGCCAATTGACGATATCTGTGGGGCTGTCGCCAATTCCTCGACTACGTCTGGCCAAGCGAGTCGGCGACTGTTTGCACATTCCGCTTCATCTACCGACAGCAACCCGAATCCAGTACGTCCACGGCTTTTTTTTTTTTCCTCTCTCGACAACTTGTCGCCTTCTGGGATTAACAAGTTCGCCACAGATACCGCCAAAATGGTCAAGAAGAGAAAGAACAAGTACGCTTCGCCTCTACTTTTTTTTATTCATTCCTACCAATTGCCCGACAACGCGACCTTATTTTCCACAGGATCGTGCACTAACAGTCTTTTCCCAGCGGTCGCAACAAGAAGGGCCGCGGCCACACCAAGCCCATCCGATGCAGCAACTGCTCTCGCTGCACGCCCAAGGATAAGGCAATCAAGAGATTCACCATCCGTAACATGGTCGAGTCTGCCGCCATTCGTACGTACACCTCCAGCCGATGACGATGGATCTGCAATCACATCGCGGATGGGTTACCAAGGCCACGCGTTGTGGCTTTTCACACACACCCCTTTATTGTCTATAAACACGCTAACTCGTTCTCCAGGTGATATCTCCGATGCCTCCGTCTTCGCTGAGTACACCGTACCCAAGATGTACCTGAAGCTGCAGTACTGCGTCTCTTGCGCTATTCACGGCAAGATTGTCCGGTACGTTGTCCTTCCCGGGAGTGTGACAACTGCGCCTCGGCGTATGTGCTTTAGATGAACCTTGGCCGTACCCCGCAATGGATACACTCCCCCCTCTCGCTTCTCCAAGCGGGATGGGAAAAAAAATTGAAGAAAGAGAACCTAATATATGGTATGTTGAAACGATGTGATGACTGACATGAATATGCATGAGCACAGAGTCCGATCACGCGTGGGCCGCCGCAACCGTGCTCCCCCCCCTCGTGTTCGCTACAACAAGGACGGCAAGAAGATCACCCCCACCACGCCCAAGGCTTAAACGGATTTCATGATTTTGGGACGGAGTCGGGTTTTGTTTAACGTCTGCATTCGAAAAAAAAACGAAGCAAAAAGGGTTTAGATGAACAACTGGGATTGAGAGTCCAGAAAAGGATTCCAAACTTCAAAATCGGACTACGTCACTTGTCGTTGTGAAAGATATGCGTTTTGGGTGTTGCTCCTTTTGTGATCGTTGTGTGTCTCTCCATATTGTGCGACTGATGTAGATTGTCCATTAGAACACTCAATGAAATGGCCTTGCATTGTTCCAGCATTCACCTACGCACACCCCATCCATTCATCCCTCATTTTCCGTGTGGCACACGTTTCTGAATCTTCCGTCAATCACGTTGGCTGTGCGGCTAGTCCCGAGCTGTCCCAGGCATAGGAGTTGAATACCCCTTGCGCTAAATCCATAACCAACACGCAAAAGCTGGTCTCGTTGTGAATAGATAAGGACACCTGAGCCGATCTACAACATTTTCCCAGTCGAGAAAACAATCTCATCGAACATGGCAGCAAATCACATGATTCATTACATTCATCCAAAATGGTACACAATCCACCGTAGTCGCCCTTCTCCACGCATGCCATCATAATAAGTACCAAAATATCATCGTCTCCCACCCATATGTCCCACGCATTCTCATCATGTACAAAGAACGTTTGACAACGAAACCAATCTCCGCCATGCTGTCCCCCGACGACAGCCCAACGTCTATCTCAGCGCCAGCGTGGTGGTGAAACCAGTCCCCAGACCCGTCTGTGGCCGCTGCGATTGTTGCTGTGGTTGTGGTCGGTCAATGTAGTCCTTGTTGTCGATGGAGACACTCTTGGTCATGTGGTTTACTTTGTAGACGCCGACAAGGCGCGCTGCAAGCTCAAACATGTTGTTTCGCAACGAAATGACGATGAATTGGGCATTCTTGGTGCGCTCCTTGATGTAGTTGGCCACGATGGAGACCTGATCATTCATTCATATACGTTAGCGTTGCTACCGAGACAAGGATACGCCGGTTCCCCCGCCTGCCCTTGAACAGGGCGACGAAACACAAGACGGGCAAGTACTTACGTTTCTGAAATCCAAGGCTGCATCGATTTCGTCCATGACGTATAGAGGCGTGGGCTTGTAGTGATGCAGAGCGAAGACGAGGGCCAGGCTACTCAGCGTTTTCTCACCACCCGATAAGTTGCCAATGTTTTTCCAACTCTTTTTGGGCGGCATGACGCTGAAGAGGATTCCTTCGCTGAACGGATCCAAGCTGTCCACGAGCTCCAGCTCTGCATTGCCGCCCATGGTAATCATTTGGTACATCTCCTTCAGACGAAGCGAAATGGCACTAAATCCCTCCATGAAGCCCTCCAATCGCAATCGACGCAGGTCGTCACATCGTTTTTTGGCTGAGTCTCGTTGACTGATGGCGGACTGCAGATCTGATGATCGAGCTGCGTGCTCCTCTACTCTGCGACGGTACTCGGCCAGAACACCAATATCCACGTTGACGTTTTGAGTCTTCTCCTCGAGGACTGCAATTTCGCCCTTGAGAGTTTCCTTGCTCATGCCAGCAAGCTCGTCAGGTGTGTATTGTGGTAGCTCGTACAGAGTGTTTGGGGAATGTGCCTCGGATGAGGCGTCGTCTACTTCTGCGCCGGCCTCGGCCATGCTGGTATCTTCTGCCTCAGCTCCGCCCTCGGTCATCTCGATGTCTTGGTCGTCTTCGCTGTCCAAAGACTGGGTTTCTTGCTTCCTCCGCTGCCGAGTCTTGCCGGCTGTGGCGGCAGCTTTGTCAACAGGGCTAGATTCACCAATGAGATCCTCAATGTTTTGCAAGACAAGCTTGGAATGTTTGTCATCCCAGTAACGGAGTCGCTTCTCGTTTTCGTGCAGAGTCTTCTGGTTCTCTTCCAGCTTGTTCCGCATCTCGATCTCTACGGCGCGGCTCTTGTTGAGCTCAACCGTTTTGGCGTCGAGCTCCTTCTTGAACGCCCGAAGCTCATCTTTTCTGGCACTCAGCTCCGTCTCAGCTTCCTTCACCTGCGCCTTGAGCTCTTCTGCCCTTTCGCCTTGGTTGCTCACTTCATCCTCGAGCTTTTCCAGGTCTTGCGCCGCTGTTTCATGGTCCTTGGTTGCTTTGGCCATGTCTTTGGCGAGCTTGACCCTCTGCTTCTCGGCCTTGGCGCGGCGAACTTCCGCATTGGAGATTTCCTCGGTATTGGCATCCATCTGTCCTTTCAGGTCGTCAACCTTTGCACGCTGGCTTCGCAGCTTCTCTCCACCTGCTTCCATGATCTTGTCCTGCAAGGCTTTGATGTCCGCTTCCACACTGGCCGTTTCGCCGCGCAGCTGCTCGATTTCGGCATTCAGCTTTGAGATATCCTTTTCCAGTGCCTCTACTCGGTTCGAATCAGACGCCGACGGTTGGTGCTCGTGGCTGACTTCCTTGATACGCTTCTTGATGTCCGAGACGTTCCGCGTACAACTCTCAATGTCCAGACGGATCTTCTGCATCGTGGTTTCGAGTTCCGGAATCTTGGTATTTAATTCCTTCAGCTTGCCCTCGCATTCGCGCTGGTACTCGTGCAATTCTTGTAGAGTCCCCTCCCACTTGTCGCGGTCCTGCTCCAGCTTTGCAACATGCTCTTTTGTGGTGTCGGCGACGATTTTCGATGACATGAGGCCCTTCTTGACAGTAGAACCTCCACCTGACATGGTACCTGACTTGTCAATCAGCTCGCCGGCAAGCGTCACCACGCGCCATCGTTTAGCGCCGTATGCGATGCGGTTCGCTTGGGCAAGATCACTCGCAACCAGGGTGTCCTGCATCGCGTGGTAGAACGCCGGCCGAAACTTATCCTTGGCCTTGACAAGATCAAACAGTCGAGGTACATTCTCCGGAGTCTGAATGGGAGACAAGTCTCGTGCCTTTAGTTTATCGAGACAGATGAAATTGCCACGACCAAGGTTGTTCTTTCTCAGATATTCAATGCATTGCTGGCCAGATTCGACAGTCTCCGTGACGAAGTTGTCAAGCGCGGAGCAAGCGGTCGAGACGGCAACATCATACTTTTGGTCAATGATGCCGAGGTTGCCCAGACGTCCGCGGAAGCCATCAATACGGCCAGACTCCTTCATGCGCATCAAGGCTGCCAGAACGTTTCCACGCGCTTGAGTGCTAGCCAGGCTTGATCGAGCTTCATCGGCCTTTTGCCGACAATTCGACACCTTGGCCCGCATCTTGGGCTCCTGTTCGGCGAGAATCGCCAGTTCCGACATCATTTTCTCGGCTTCCCCCTCAAGTTTTTTCTTCTCGACCTCGCAAGCTTTGAGCTCCTTAGTCTTGACGATTCTCTCCTTCTCGATACTGGCGACCTTGCCCTCAAGCTCTTCCATGGCAACGGCGCCCGCGTTTGCTTTTTCTCGAAGGATGTTCATTTCGCTTTCGGCGACAGCAATCTGCGATTGCTTCTGGTTGATTTTTTCCATCCAGGGCTCAAGCGATTTCTGCTTGGCTGCAATTTTGTCAGAGAAGGCTTGGGTCTTGCCCTTGAGACCATCTCGAATCCTGGCCAATTCCGCTTCTTCTGTCTTGACCTGCTCCTCCAACTCGGCAATTTCTTGAGTGCGCGTCTCAATATCCCTATTGCTCTCCTCAATGGTCTCGTCGGCATCGTTGGTTGCATGCTGGGCATTGTCGATGATTCGTTGGAGCTTCTTTTTCTTATCCACAAGGAACTTGCGCTTCTCGTCAAATTTGACGCGCTCTTGTTCAAAGCTGGCCAGGTTCTTGACAAGTGCCTGAGTCTGTTTCTCATGGACCTCGACTTCCTTGCTGCCCTTGGAGTACTGCTTCTCGAGATCCTTGATGAATTGCTCGCTGCCGTGGTGCTTTTCCAGCTCTTCATCCAGCTGTGCCTGCATCTGATTGATGGCTTCTTTAGTGACGACGATATTACCGTTGCACTCATGAATGAAAAGCTGGTACAGAGCGGACTGCTTCAGCGTCAGCTCATTTTCGTCCCGAACGTAAGCAAGGGCCTTGTCCTTTTTGTCCTCTAGGCTGTGCTTTTCCTTTTCGACATGCTGAACACGTCCGCTTTTCTCCATGCACACATCGTTGAGGGCTTCAACCTCGGCGGCCGACTCCTCAATTGGTGCCTTGTATTTTGAGGTCCCGATGATGTCTTCCAGATACTCCAACAAACCATCTTCATGCTCGTTGGCGGCCTTGGGTTTCATCTGAGCGATTGACTCCACTTCTCCTTGCAGAATCAAAAATCGTTTGTGATCCAGATCAACTCCATGGTCTTTCAGCAACGTCGTCACGGTCGTAAAGTCGGATCCTCTGCCGTTTATGAAGTACTTGCTTGTGTTGTTGCGGAATGCTTTTCTCGAGATGATGAGAGTCGAGTCGGGGATGACCTCGTGCCCGCTGGGCTTGTCGATGACTTCCTGGAAGTGGACCTCAACTTCACAGTATTCCAAGTTAGGGTGCTGGGCAGAATTGTGAATGAGGGCTGAGATTTTGCCTTGACGCATCTTGCTGGCTCTGAAACCAAACACGAATAGCAGGGAATCAATGACATTGGACTTTCCAGAGCCGTTCGGACCGACCACGGAGGAGAACGAGGCGTGGAAAGGACCGACTTCCTGACGGCCCGCGTAGCTCTTGAAATTGTTCAGTACCAAATGCGTCAGGACAATCCGTGATTTGGAGGAAGACTCCTCGGCAAAAGGAATGGCAGTGGTGCGTGATTTGAGAACAATGTCCGACGGTTTGTCCATTATTGTATCGAAGGGCTTGATCGGCTTCACAGCAGGCTGTGCGTCGTCCGTGTTTGGAGCTGTGTTCGCACTGACTGCGGTAATATCCGCCAGCGGTAGGTCATGAAGCTTGGATGCTTCAGGAGAGGCCGAATGTTTCGACGCGGGAGGTACGACTTCCTCTGTGCGGGCTTTGCGGGCTCGTGGAACCACACTTTTGCGCTTCCTTGGTGATGGCTTCATCGGCGGGGTCCGGGGCTCCTCCTGGATCGTGCTGTCGGCGTCGACGACCTGACCCGGCGCGGGGCTGCCGTCGAGCTCATCGGGCTCGGTTGCGGCTATCGATGGCTTCTTGACGCGCGAACGTCGGGGAGCTGAGGCGAGCGCGGCGTCGGGCGCGACGGACAACCGGCCATTGCGGGTCTGGCGCCGAGAAGTCCTCGCCGGTTCTGGTGTGTATTCGGCTTCCTCGTCAGCGCGAACTCTGCTCGTGTTGGAAATCTCGTCCTCGTCGTCGGAGTCGATGATGGCCGCCCGCCTTGTCGCGGCGCGTCTGGAGGGTCGTGATGGTGCCGCGGCCGACATGTTGCGCGGGCCGCCGTGGATGACTTGACGCAGAAAGCAGCAGATCGAAAGTTCTAGTCCAAGATACGGGGATGTGTCGGCCGTGAAGACGGATATGGAGTCTTCCTGTCGACCTAGGAGCAAGCCGGCGATTCGCGTCGAGGCACTCCTTCTTCTTTTTACGACAGTAGAATTCAAAAAGTGAGCAACAAAAGTGGCGTCTACCGTCTGCCGCCCCGCGTTACAGCGGATTGTTTGGAAATGTCCTAAACGGGTCGGTCGTAAACAAAGTGCCCCTCAGCCCTGCCGACATTTGTGGCGGATCATCAGCCACACGCGCCACAGCACCTGGCAGCATGCGCCACACGTGCGTGACGACTTCCCGACGCGAAGCCATGTTCCTCCGAATTTGCTGGTTCAGGCCGCCCTGCTTCAGGCGACCAAGATCGTTTGATGTGGAATTTTTCTTGTTGTCCACTGTGTTCCAGCCAAGCCATATCGTCTTCTCAAGTCGGACGAGCGTAGCTTCAGACATGTTCAGCCATACATCGTTCCATGACGTTTTCGCCACGGGGGCTCTACTCCCCTATGATCGAAAGCTGCAACAGGAGATTGAAGCCCATCGCAGACATGCCGATGGCGTCTTGTTCATCGACCGGGTGCTGAAAGCACTGGGCATTCAAAAGGGTAAGAAAGAAACATGCACGGAATATCCCTTTCGGCTTTAGGCGAAACCCATCCTAATAGGCATCGAGCGTCATCAGCGAAAACCTACCCTCCCAAGACCGAAACCGCGCTGCGCCAACTGCACCAACAAATCTGCGAGGCGGGCATGTCGATGCACCATAAACTCTCCATCTTCTACTACATCCTTCTCGACTTTGACGATTTGAGCAACGACGTCCGCGTGTCCGACGACTTTGTGGCCCTTTCCGGCATGCCTGCTAATTACCGGCTGTTCATGAAGGGCTTGTGGTACATGGACAGACAGGAGTATTCGGTGCGTCCTGCGGCGAGAACCCGCCCCTTTCCCGCCTGTTCTTTTCACACACGATGCTCCGCACTGCTAAAACATGGTCCCCGCCTTGACAGAGGGGTCTCGAATACGTTGCGCATCCGTCGCTGAAACCTGACTTTGCCGACGACATCATCATCACTCTCGTCAAGCAAGGATCCCACGACCGCAACGACTTTGGGCTGGCCCTGTCATACTTCTACTCCGTGCAGCCGATCCTGAAATCACCTGTCGCGTTAGAACTGCTGTTCGACGCCATGGCTCGAACAAACGTCACAGAAGCGCTCCTGTACTCGCGCACACATCCGCAACACGCTCGAGAGCAACTCTTCCGCCGATGGGTGGCATTGGCTCTGGACAGTGGCCGCGGAGAGGACCTGTCCTGTGGCACAACCGAGCTGGCCTTCATGCCGTTTGATGCCTTGGAAGAAACCTGGTTCGAGGAATACCTGACTACGGGAGAAGGAAGGAGCTTGAAAAGGGCCAAAGACACCCTGCTCATTCGGAAGGTGGCTCGCGATCAGTTCGATGAGGTTAGCAGATATCGTACCAGCGGCCAATGGGCTTCTGTTCTGGACGGCATCAGGGCGGGGGCCGGGGGCCAGGACGAGTAGGAGCTGGTGCGGGATCTGATATTGCGGGCATAGCGACGGCGTTGAGTTTTTTGACAGCATCCGACAAGCCATCTGATTTTTCTTCCGGCTCCTTTTTTTTTCGAACCCAAACACCAGACACTCACGCGCACAGTATGTAACTCATGTACAAACACCAAAAGCAGAAGCCACTACTTAATACCCGATCAGACATAGCAATCGCGTTACAAAGACGGGTGGTTTACTT